>VYZP01035970.1:0-31667 GCA_013400635.1 Hypocryptadius cinnamomeus
ATGAGCTTTAAGGTCCCTTCCATCCCAAAGCCTCCTGTGATTCCATGATCCACCACACCAGCCCCAGCCCAGCCTCACCTCCGAGTCCTTGTCCAGCTGGTTCCTGACCACGATCATGTTGTAGAGCACGCGGTCGTCGTCGGCCTCGGTGTGGGTGACGTCGTGGGGGGTGCTCCAGAGGTTCTGCTCCTCATCCCGCGCCAGCGTGGCCCCGAAGGACGCGTAGGGGTTGTTGTTACTGCAGGGACACAGGGGCAGGCAGCTCAGCAGCGGGCTGGGCCCTGCTGTGCCCTCCCAGCGCCCGCTGCTGTGCCCTCCCCTCTCCCAGAGAGGAGGGAAGGGAGCAGGGAGGATGGGGGGACAGAGGTTTTTTCCTTAGCAAACATCCTGAGCAGGAAAGCCATGGTTCAAACCAAACCATGAGATGCCCACAGGTGCCCCCAGCCAGCAGCTCCTACCTCAGAGCTGTTCAACAACAGACAAGGCATGGAGCCCCATCTATTTCATTCAGCCCCATCTATTTTGGCAGTGGAAATGTCCTCAGCCTTCTAATGAACTCCAGGCTTTATTTGCTTAGCAAAGCTGAGCACCATCTTCTGGGAAGGCTGTCCCCATGGAGGTGGGGAGCTCTTCTCTGCATCAGGGCAGTTCTGTGATTTATGGCTTGATGTTGTTATTGGGATGTGCAATTTTTTAACAAGGACACTTCTGCCAAGAGAACTTTTAACAGGGGATTTCCATAAAGTGTCTAAGCAAGATGTCCAGCTGCTTCAGCAGAACAATACAAGTGGAGAACTATTTTTGGCCTTATCACCTTCTGGCAATCCCTGCTCACTTCTTGTCAGAACAACCTACTGTTTATTTTGTTTGCTACCCAAACCCCACTCCTTTCCCAAGGAACTCATCCAGAGAAACTGCAGGTAGCACTGTGGGTACCATGGCACCAAGCCATCAAAAGAAGCTAAGAGGAGCTCCAGCACATAGATGAAATAGGAAAAAAACTAATTTCCATCAGCATTCCAGCAGGAAGGTTAATTAGACTTTCAACAAACCAAAAACCTGAGCAACAGGTAATAAGGGGAATGATAATCTCTTATAATCTCTCATTAAAGACAAGCAAACAAAGGTAACTTGGAGGGTGTGGAGGGGCACAACCGTTTTTCAGAGGTGGAGCAGACAGGGAGGGAGCCCTCAGGAGCCACCTGTGCCATCAGCAGGAGTTCACTCCCACCCTGCCTTCCACAGCTTCTTCCCACTCAGGCATTTACCCCAGTAAATATGCATAACATTTGAATTACTTAAAACACCAGTATTTAGCAATAACATTGCCACACCTGAGCTTTTCTAAGCCACTCCCTCCCTCACAGCTGGAAGGGCACTTCCCAGCACATTCCCATTTCCAAATCACAGCATGGAGCATCCTGTAAGGCATGTGGCAGTGCCCAGGAGTCAGCAAATCCATATTAGCACGCAGAGCTCTGCCAGCAGCTCTTCCAAGCAACATTGCAAAGGAAAAAATGGGAGGGAGAAAAGAAGCACGTGAACAGCAGTGGCTTTGCAGGTTAAGGAATCTCCATGGGACCAGAAGGGACAGGGAGCATTTCACACTGTGGATTTTATCCAGAAAATGTTGAGCTCCAATGCCTCATCAATGGACTGCTGCTCCAGGGGGCTTCCAGTTCACATTAAATTTTGGCATTTGGAGCCCAAATGTTTAGTTGATTTTCATCCTGAGTGCTCCATCTGAGCCAGACCCCACCTTCACACATCAAGAGACAACCAAGCAGCCTGCATGCTTTGCAATACCAGCTCCCAAGCCTAAAACTCAGCTAAAAGAGCTGAACCCCCAAGCAATTCATTCACTTTAAACAGCACTGCAGTAAAAACAAAGCCAGCAAACTACTGCAGAATCCCTGCTATGAAACAAGATACCACAGCCCCCCGAGAAGGGGCAAGCATTATGTTGTTAGGGACAGTGATTAGGCTGTTAGATTAATTATGCTGGCACACGTGTATAAAAGCAGGTGCCTTTCCAATTCCCAGAATTTATAGAGGCTTTCCTCCTCGGGGCCAGCATTAACTGGATCTCCAGCCTGTTACTAAAGCCAGGTGCCAGGTGAGGGACACGGGGCAGCAGAAGGAGCCTCTCCGCACGTGTGCCCGGCTCCCGGGAGGTTAATGCCAATTTCCTGGCCTGGAGGCCCCATGCTTGGGATTAGCCGGTCATTATTTAGGTAACTGCTTTATCAGGGCGCTCGAAGCCGTGTGTGCCCAGCTCTGCTGTTACCCGACACCGATGCAGGGAGCATCCCAGCCTCCCCCCCGAATGCGTGTGTGGCACCGCGGCGCAGGGAGAGCACGGTCCCGGCTCCATCCCGGGGCTGGGACACCCTCTGCGGTGCCAGGACGGCGGCTGGCATCGGGGAAGGAGGGAAAGCCGCCGCAAAACACCGGTGTTTTGCCACACGCAAACCCTCTTTAAGTGCTTGCACAGCTCTTCTCCGCGGGTCAGGGAGAATCTGTTCATACAACAGCTCCAACCTCACGCTCTGTGCACAAAGCGGATGCGACCGACAGCAGAGGAGCAGGATCTGCTCCCCCTCAGAGCCAGCTCCGGCTGAGCATCGTCGTCCCCTCCCCGGCATCCCTGAATGGAGCCGGGCTGGAGAGCTGCGGCTGTTCACCTGGAAAAGGGAAGGCTCCAGGGAGACCTTCCAGTGCCTAAAGGGGAGAGCGACTTTTTACCGGGGCAGGTAGTGACAGGACAAGGGGGAACGGTCTTAAACGAAACGAGGAGAGATTTAAATTAGGTGTTAGGAAGAAATTCTCGCCTGTGAAGGTGGTGGGGCCCTGGCACAGGGTGCCCAGAGCAGCTGGGGCTGCTCCTGGATCCCTGGAAGTGTACAAAACCAGGCAGAACAGGGCTTGGAGCAGCCTGGGATAGTGGAAGGTGTCCCTGCCCATGGCAGGGGGTGGAACTGAATGAGCTTTAATACCCCTTCCGTCCCAGTCCATTCTGGGATTCTGCGAGCCCAGCCTGCGAACAGAGCTCTGCGCCACCCAGAGCTGCCGGCAGCGGGACCTGACCCCTGCTCAGGGATGCAGGGCTCCCTTTTTGTTCAGCGCCTCAGCTCCTCCACTGAAATCCCACCGCGGAAAGACGAGCGCTGGACAGCCCCTACGGCCGGGGAACCCCGAGGGGATGCCGCGGGCAGGGCTCCCGCCTGTCAGAAGGAGCCCAGCCCCTGTGGCAGCCGACCCGGGCGGAAAGACAGCGGGCAGCGGCTCCATCCCGCCGGGGAAGATCCCTCCGGAGCCCCGAGCGCTCTGGCAGGGGATGGATGCCCAGCTCCAGCGGCGCTGGCAGCGCGGGGAGCGGGCAGGGGACAGCGGGGGGAAGGCTCCGGGTGGGCGCATCCCCCGCCGGGGAGCCAGGCCGGGTCTCACCTGAGCAGGGGCTCCTTCTCGGGCGCCGCCGCCTCCCCGCCGCAGCAGCCGCAGCAGCCGAGCGATCGCAGCCAGGCCCGCAACCCCATCGGCGCCGCCGGAGAGCCNAAAGGAAGAGGGACGGTAGGAAGGGGCGACAGCTGAAGGAGCAGAGCGCGGAGTGCCCCTGCGGGAGGGGCGCGGGCAGCGGGAGCGGGCTCTGCCCTGCCCTGCCCTGCCCCGCCCGGCTCTGCTCTGCCCTGCCCTGCCCCGCCCGGCACGGCTCCGCCGGAGCGGCAGCTCAGGGACGGAGCTGCTGCGTCCTTCTGCATCCTCCTTGAACCGCCCTCCCGCATCTTCCTCCTGCACCCTTCTGCACTGTCCTGCAACATCCTCCTGCTCTCCTCTGCAACCCCCTGCACTCTCCTGGATCCTGAAGCGCCCTTCTGCACCCTTCCAAACCCTCCTGTGCCCTCTTGTCCTCTGCAGCATCTTGCCCTGCCCCTTTGCATCCTCACTCACCCTCCTCCACCCCACTACATCCTCCTGCACATCCTGCATCCTCCTGCATCCTCCCACACCCTGCTGCACTGTCTCACACCCTTCTGTGCCCTCCTGCACCCTCCTCGATGCCATGGTGTATTTGCAGTCTCCAGCCCTCGTGCCCCCACTGAAACAGACCATCACTGGCCATCACAGCACGGCCAGAACCCAAAAATCCCCCTTTTCCCACCCTCTCCACCACTACACTCCCAGGCCTGCTCCCACCTGGCTTTTGGGACACAGGACTGTGATCCTGGGAGCTGCAACAGGAAATGGGCAGGGGGGGATGGACTCAGCTGTCTCCTGGTGCAGGGGCTTTTGAGGAAGAAGAGAAGAGCCTAAAATATTGCTGCCTTCTCCTTTTTTTTCTCCCTATTGTCAGGAAAATTTATCCACAAACACCACAGGTTTCTGTCTAAAAAGGAGACAGAGGAGTCCTGTAACTTAACTGAAATAAAGGGAGAGGCCATGGGGCATTCCTCTGGGGTCTCTCCAATTTTTGGAGCATGCAGCCTCCTTTTTATCCTAATTTCCCAGCCACATTTCCCTCTCTCTTTCCCTGTTGGCTGAGCTACTTGAGAGGTACAGACTTCCTGAAATGCCTGATACCTAAGGCCCCTTCTAATGTATACCCCACTTTTCTTTGTGTCTCTGTTCTTTTCTTTCCTAAATCCAGAGATTTAGCACAGTCTTGAGTGAGTAACAGTCTGTGTCAATTAGTGGAATTCCTATGGAATTTATGGTTCCCCCACTGCTTCTTTCACTTCTCCCTATCTGGCCTTACCTACCATCAAGCCCACAGTTTGTAAAGACACCTCCTTCTCGTTCCTTTCACTGTCTCACATTCTGTCACATGCCTGGCTGGGATCCCAAGAAGGAAAAGCTTAAACTCTGAATTAAGATGGTCCTGGGATCTTGTTTAATTGCCACAAATTTGTTTGCAATTTCAGAACAGCCCATCAGGCATCAGCCAGACCCAGAGCAATTGCTCTGAGTCTGGTTTGGCCATGCACATCCCCAAGAGTTATTTAATTTTAGCACAGCAGCTTCCTGACGCCACTGGACATTTTGCTTGTGCCAGCAGATATAATAATGTCAGCTACTACATCCTCATGCCCAGAGAGTGCATGCAAGGAAAGGTGAAATAAGATCATTTTGAGCTCACATTTCTCTCCCTCCTTTTATTCCAGAATTGTTAATTCATCAGCAGTGGATCCGGCCCCTGCATGGGGAATGGGAGATCTCAGGTTGCTCGGCCACAGATTCTCAGGTGACTTCTAAATTTCATTTAATTCACTGGCTCCACAGCCAGATTTCCCATCTTCCTTAATTAAAAGGTGAAATGGTGGGAGAAGGAGTTGTTGTTGTTTCTGGAAGCCCCCAGTGCTGGGCTTTGCTCTCAGCCCGTGCTGCAGCCCCAGTGCTGCTCACCAGTCATTCCTCCAGAAGGATTTATGGCCGGATGAGCCGAGGGGCGAGGCAGGATTGCAAAGCCAAGGGCTCTCTCCTCTGCAGGCTTCCTCCTCTGCCCTTGAGCGTGTCCCTGCCTGCCTTCATTTCCCCTCCAGCCCTTTGTGTGCTGGAGCACTGCAATCACCAGCCACTGCTGCTGCCATTGCAAGGATCCGGGAATTGCAGGGGCACGGATGCACTTCCCTAAAATAGTCACTGCTGTGGGAATTCCCTTCTCCCTCCCCTCTCTGGTCTCTTGTTCATCTAGCTTTCTTTTGACACGAACACTGATTTTTCCTGGATTGCAAATGCCAGGGAGCAGGCAGAGATAGGCTAATGTCAGCTTGAGGCACAGCTCTAACACATCAACAGTGACATCCCTGGTTTGTGGATAAATCCCTTCCCTACAAGGACCTTTATCCATATCCCACTGCTTTTAAGACAAGAGAATTATATTCTTCACTAACTTAAAGTCTGAGCCCTCTAGGTTTGAAAAGATCCTTGAAGAAATACCAACTATTTTCCAATCCCTTTATTCCTTGTTGTGATAATAAATCTTGCTCCTTTTCCATCAGAGAACAAATAAACAGGGGAGAGTCTCCCAGGAGCCGAAGCCTTACTGGGATCTTAAAGTCAAATCAAGTTTTCCACAAGGTAGGAGAAATATCACTGAATTCTTCAGGGGATCCTGGGGATGGGGAGATGGACTCCAGCCCACACAGTCCTGTGGATATCCTCCCTCTTGTGTGGTCCAGCAAAAAGCTTCTGAGTCAATTAAAGTTGAAACTAAATTTAAAACAATTAGATTTGTAAATTAAATGCAGCAGGGTAATGGTGCCATTGGCCTCCTCTTCCTTTAGCTCCAAGCAATCCATCCACAGGTAAACCTGTTGGAAAAAATACCACTGGACACAGGAGGACTGGCAGGAGTGTCCTTTGCCCTTTTTGTCTCCTAAAATAGATCAATTCATTTTTTCAGTTTTACTAAATTTCAGAGTGAGATGCATTCCCAATGAAGGTGTAGTAATCCAGGACCCTGCTATAGATTTTAATTCTATAATCAGGGTCTGAAGGTTTGGGGAACAAATAGGGAAGGCCCCAGGGCACTTAGGCATTCCAGTATTTGGATTTAATAAATGGGCAGGCAGGGATAATGGACAATGTCTGATTCTCTGTGCCTGGTGTTTAAACCCACATTTGGCCTAAGGCTCAGCAACCCAAACCTTGAGGAGACAAATTTATTTCTGCATGGTGCAGGGCCATCGGAGAGCAGCCATCCCTTGGGGAGCACAATAGGGATGGAGGAGGGAGCCAAAGGCAGCAGAATCCCGTGTGCCAAATTTGGGGGAGCTCAGGAAAGGCCTGGTGCCATTTGCAGCCCATGCCTGGCTGGTGTTTTGTTTTCCTGCAGGTATTTGGTGTCAGCTGTAGCCCAGTTAAACACCTCCTGTGCATTGCCCAGGAATTGTGGAGTTTGGAAGTGGGCACGTGCCTCAGGCCAGGGACATCACCCCCTCCTGTCTGCAGTGGTGCTCTCAGCAAAATCCAGGCAAAATGGGGTGTCCAAACCCCAGAGAGCCAGGTTGTGAAAGCACAGGGCCCTTTGGTGATTGTAGGGTGTTTTCTCTTGCTGCAGGCACCACCCCTGCATGATTAAGCAGCAGGTGGCCCAAATAAAATATTTGGGACACAAGCCCAGGAACTCCAACCCATGCTTTGATTTAGCAAACTGCTTCAAGCCAGCCTCTGTCTTCAGTCCTCGAGTAAATTCACTGATTTCTCTTAAAATTAGGAGTGGCTTAAAGGCTGTGCTAATTAGCATGGACCCATGACTGCCGTGCAAAGTACAAACTGAAGGGACTGTGCTTCCAGCAAGCCACAGCTCTGTTGGCCTCAGCTGCACGGAATTAACATTGCTCTGCTGAGGAAGGGGTAAAATCCTGCCATGAATCAGGGCAAACTGCCTAGGTCTGAAATACCAACGTTTTAAGCTCTTCGAGTGCTGCTCTTGGGGGCTCTTGCTGGACACCAGGAGGGGACTTGAGCGCAGGCAGAGCTCTGTAGGTACGGCTTTGGCTGCCTGCAGCATCTGAATCATGTTCTGCTACCTTGCAGCACCTTCTGAGCTCTGCATCTGCTTCCCGAGAGGTGGAGGCTGCTTGAGCGTTCCCGGGATCCGTGGGCATTTTGAAAGCTGTAACTACCTAATCAGTAACCACAGAGCTGTGTAAAGGCTAAGGCTCGGCTCTGCGGCTCCGGGATCCCGGTGGGATTCAGCCTCTACAAGCCGCCCCTGGACTTCACCAGCCCCGGCTGGGCAGGGGAGCAGCGGGCCGGCGGCACCGGGGGCGGTACCGGGGCCATCCCTCGCCTTCCCCCGCCTTCCCTCCCTCCCTCTCTCCCTCCCGGCCCCGCAGCTCCGGACTGGGAGGCGCTGGGAGCGGCTGGTGCGGGGGTGCCCGGTAAGGAGCGGGAATGGTGCGGGGAGGAGGCTCCTCTGGGAGCACGGAAAGCACCGGGAGGATCCCTGCAGAGAGCGCTTTGGCAGCGCTGCTGCTCCCTGCCGGGAGCTCCAGCCCTGAGCTGGTGCAGCATCTCTCCCTGCATGGAGGCAGAACAACTCTCGATCTCCCGATGCATTTCCGTATCGCTCCACAGACTCGCCGCGGGCACATCCTTCCCCGGGAAAGGAGCACGGAGCCCTCCTGGCTGTGCCTGGGGTCGGTTCCGAGCCCCGGGAGCTGCCGCTGCCTCGGACAGCGCCTGCTCGGGCACTCCCAGGGACAGGATACGGCCGGGAGCCTTCCGGGGCGGCGCGACGGGCCCGGGCTGCGGCACCGCGTGCACACGGGGCCGAGCGGGGAGCGCCGTGCCCGGGAGTTCCTCTGGCTCCCCGGGAGCTCCTCTGGCTCCCCAGGAGTTCCTCTGGCTCCCCTGGCTCCCGGGGCAGAGCTGCGCCCAGGCCGAAGGGCCCCGCTCGCCTCCCTCCACGCGTGGTGATGGGTTCAGTGCCCTAAGAGACTTCGGGTTGCTGCTGGAGGGGAAGGGCCAAAAAGCAGCAGGTGGTTGGGAAGGCGCAAGGTGGAGTTGTGGTTGCGTTGCTAATACGAGGAAATGGATTTCCTTTTTAAAAAAGGGTAAAAACATCCAGCCAGGAAAAGCCCCCGTGTTTTACTGGTAGTTTTCCTGCTTCACTGCTCAGTGAATGATTTGAGGAAACAGCCGAGTGGGTGGGGGAAGCAATAGAGTAACACACTCCTCAGGGGTGTGTAAAAACTTGGAAAGCTTTTCCTGTTGGTTTGCTCCTGTGGTTAGCTTAGGGCTGTGGGAGGGATTCCTGGAGAGCAGGTTCACGCTCCCTTGCTGGAGCCTCCCGGGCAAAGTCCTCCCCGTGGCCCCGCCGGGAACTGGAGGCTTCAGTGCCTGCGGTCCCGGGCTAGGGAGGCAGCAGGAGTTTGGTCCGTGTGACATCCCTGGCTTGCTGCCTCCTCCCAGGCACCAGGTCAGCCAAGCATGGCCACCCAGATGTTCGAGGGCCGAGGGCATGCGGCCGTCTACCAGAAATACAGGTTTGCACCGGGCAAAGAGCTGCGGCAGACCATCCTCTCCTACCTGCGGGAAAAGGTGAGCGGGGTACGGCCAGGCTGCAGGAAAAATCCAAGGAGTATTTAATTGTGGGTGGGGAAAAAAATCCAAGGAGTATTTAATTGTGGGTGGGGAAAAAAATCCAAGGAGTATTTAATTGTGGGTGGCAGCATTTACCTTGCTGGGAGTGTCACCTTGGTTGGTGCTTCAGGGAAAGATAAAGCAGCAGGGCTCATGGCCAGATGGGGGCACAGAAGAGGCTTTCTACAGGTTCTGCCATGCCAAGGCTGTTCCTGAGTGGGTGCTGGGGGAAGGAATGGGGTGAAAGCCCAGGAATTGGGTGGCTGCCCACTGAGACACATCCACTCCTCCCTGCAGAAGGCCATCCCTGCGGAGCTGGCAGTGGACGTTGGCTGTGGCTCTGGACAAGGCACCCACTTCCTTGGGGAGCACTTTAAGAAGGTGGTGGGCACGGACATCAGCGAAGCACAGATCCAGGAGGCCAAGGACACCCCCTGCATGCCCAACATCTCCTACCTGTGAGTGTCAGGCCAGCACGCTGGGCCAAAGGCAGAATTCAGGTCCTCACATGGAGGTGGTGGTTTGTTGTAGGAGCCAGCTGGCACCGAATATTCCATTTGATGGAATTCAAATGGATGGTGTGAACAGGCATTATCCTAGACTTCAGAAGCTGTGGTCTTGCATCCCAAACCATCCAAAAACACCTTCTGACTCCATGTCCGTTGTCAGAACCCAGGACATCCCTCTGGTGCCCTGGATAGCTCGAGACCCAGGCAGGGGGCTCGGGAGTCCTGGCAGGAAGCCAGAGACACTTGGGAATTCGATCTCAACCCATGGAGCAAATTACCAACCTTATATGAAGAATTACAAGTCACAAAAGTTTAAGCAGCATAACAGTAGTTCTCACAGGGTGAAAGGTGAAATTTTGAAGAATCCTACTATAGGGGTCTAGGAAGCAAGATGGAGGGATTGGGGCGTTGTCCTGTCCTTCTTCCTTCTTTTTCCTAGCCTCCATCTTCTGCGTGATGTTGGCACTTTTAGATTGGTTTAGAATAGAAGCAGACAGTCTAACATAGGTGATAGCTATTGGAAAATAATCATAAATAAAGTACACGTAGATTATAGTATAAAAGACAACATCAGCCCCGAAGGCGGGGAGTGTGCCTCGGAGTGTGCCTGCTGAACAGACCTCAGTGGGGCAGAAAGAAAATATTTTAGATAATAGATAATAAACAACCTTGAGGCCAAGAGCAAGGACTTCCGACTCCTTCTTTGACAGCCGGATTGAGGAAAAGAGACTTTTAACATCATCCTCGGGATCACCTTGACCAGAGGAGGTCCTGAGAGTCAGTGGCTTTTCCCCTTGCCCTGCAGCGTGTGCCCCGCGGAGGAGCTGCCGTTCCAGGAGGGCTCGGTGGACGTGCTGACCTCGTTCACGGCCGCGCACTGGTTCGACATCGAGCGCTTCGCGCGCGAGGCGCGGCGCGTGCTGCGGCCGGGCGGCTGCGTGGCCATCAGCACCTACACCCTGGACATGAGCCTGCGCCACGGGGACTGCTCCCAGCAGCTCACCAAAGTCTTCAGGGAGGTCAGCTGGGAGAGCCTCGGGGCGGGGGGGGAATGTGCAGAGAGGGAGGAGTGGGATTGAGGGGGTGTGGCGAGAGGAATCCTAATGCAGAATGGGGTAAATGCAGGGATTTAGAGCTTCCGCACTGGGCTGGCTGGAGCATGAGGAGAGGGACGTGAGGACTGATAGGGCAGACTCTGGTGGGGGTGAGAAGGGTGCCAGGGCAGATTTGGGAGCTGGTATTGTCCAGGAGACTTTTCCTGTTGCCCTGATCACAGTGAAAAGAATGGGAAGTAGAAACTGTTGGGAAGAAGGCCTTTCTTTAGGAATCTTTCTGGACCAAGGGTGTTTTAACAATTGGATGAAAGGAGACTTTCCACTATGAGTAAGAGCTGTGTAAGGAGGACAGGAGCCTTATTTCTAGAATAGGATCCTTGAATTCTTGACATTAAGCAAGATTTTGGTGTATTTTAATGCAACAAGTCCTTAAAAAAAAAGGACATATATGAATGTATCAGATACAGGCCCAAACCTG
This sequence comes from Hypocryptadius cinnamomeus, assembly GCA_013400635.1. Taxonomy (NCBI): domain Eukaryota; kingdom Metazoa; phylum Chordata; class Aves; order Passeriformes; family Zosteropidae; genus Hypocryptadius; species Hypocryptadius cinnamomeus. The sequence continues at coordinate 11,130 of VYZP01035970.1, forward strand.
AGTTAAGTGGCATCTGGGAACTTCAAGTGGTTTTGTGTTTGTTTTTAATACACTGTCTTTACAGTGCTGGGACGAGATTTTAAAATACTCAAATAATAGAGTAAAATATGTCTTGGATGACTACAAAACGATCTTTGAGGCCTTGCCGTTCCCAGACAAGAAGAGGTGAGCAGAACCACCTTTGATGGTGTCAGATATTTTATTCACCACCATGTCAACCTGTGGACCATGTTCCCCTGCCTCTGAGATTTAACTTGCCCTTTCTTGCCCATGTCTCTTGTAGAATCACTGATATCTATGACCCAATTCCCATGACTGTTGAGGGTGTGGTTGGTTACATGGAGTCCACCTCTTCATATCAAACCTTTAAGAAGACTGACCCTACAGCTGCAACAACCCTCCTCCAAGAGACTGAAAAGAGGTGAGGAAACAAGCAGGGTGTGGAGGACCTGTCCTGTACAGTGCATGCAGAGGGAGGTTGTGCAGACCCCTCCAAAGCTGCAAGGGAGTGTGCAGGGATGTGCTCCCTCCATTCCAGGGTTGGACACTTGTCAGGGGTTCAACAGCAGATCCTTAGATTTTAAGCCTGTGTAGCAGTAGGATGTGCCTGCAGTGATGTATCCATGAAACCTCTGACACGAGACTATCCTGAGTTTCCTTATCTTGCTTTTAATTGGCAAAGGGCATGAAAAATATTGGTGGTTGCATCTTCACCTGTCGAGCTTTAGTGGGTCTAGGGTCTTCAAAGAGACACGAGCAGTTGTGGGCTGCTCTAAGGTTCTTTATTGCATGGATACCTCAGTCTGGAAGGTGAAGAGGGCAGGGTGTTAAAGTCAGTGCTAAAAGCTTTCTGGCTGAGAGTCCCCAGCAAGGGCAGCAGCTGCAAGGCTGCTCTCTGGAATGGAGTCCCAGGTTCTGTGCAGGAACAGCAGCAGCAACACTTGTTCCATGGCACAGAGGCCAATGTCCTGAGCAGCAGCAGGGACCACAGCCTTCTTCTTTCTTTCTCCTTTTCTTCCTCTGTTTTCTTCTTCTTCTGTTGTGGTTGTTGATAGTCGTGGTTGTGTTGGTCATTGATGTTGTCCCTTACAGGGACTTTTTTTTTCACAAAACATCCAATCAACAAAAAACACGATTGTAAAACATTCTTTCTAAACCAATCTAAGCTTGATTCTAATGTGCAGGAGTAGTACAAAAGTAGTGTCAGTTCTGAAAAAAACTATGTATATCATATTATCTCTTTATGCAAATGTACTATCTGTTTTCTTACTTGAAATTTTATCTATCTACATGAATAGTTCTGTCTATTTATGTATGTAGTTTTATCTGTTTCATGTGAATAATTCCATCTATTCTAGTGGCAAGGTTCTGCTATGTTTTTGTTATGTCTAGGGCTAAGTTGCTGGGCTTTAAACTAGGCCTTAGGGCCTTTGCTAGCTACTACAGTTTCTTAAGGCACTTAGAGTGTATTTCTACTTACTTAAAACCTAAAGCTTAAACTTACTTAAAACTATAACTCACACTTCTGTTTACTTAAAACTTAAACCTACACTTGTACTTCATATCTGTGTGGTTTAATATATCTTAATTTCTCTAAAGGCTTTAATTGAACCCCTGCATTCATCTCCCTCTCTGAGGAGCTCAGAGAGGCTTGCATTCCAACATTCACCCATCTGTTTCAGCCCCAACAAGGACCTGTGGGGAGGGGGTGCTGCTCATTTATTCCCTGACCAGAACAACCCTTGTGCAGCAGCTGGAAGCATCTGCCATCCCCCCTGTGTGCTGTGGGTGAAAGGGATCTGGCTCTGGCTCTGGGTGTTTCCCCACATCAGGTGGGAGCTGTCTGAGCAGGGTGAGACCCTTCCTCTGCCTGTCCTTTCAGGATGCTGGAGACAATGGGAGTTTCCTCTCGTGAGACCCCGGTGGAGTTCCTGGTGAGGCACGTCTGTGTGCTGGGGTGCAAGGGATGCTGAGAGAGCAAACCCTGCTCCTGATCTGGTGCTACAATGGAAGGGGAAGGTGGATTGTCTCCTAAACCCTGCTTGTAACCGCTCTTACTCCTTGGCAAGATTACTGCTGATTGAAATTTTGGTCTCCTGTGGAAAGCAGATGGGGTTTTGTGCCCCTCAGGTTCCTGTCCACCTTGGTCCTGCAGTCTGCCCAGTGCTGCTCCCTCGGCACTGGAGGTGTCCCATTGTGGATTGCTGGTGGGGAAGAGAATCACAGGAACAGCTGAGAAACTCACTGCATTTCTTACACAATTAATAATAATTAAAAAGCAAGCTGAGAAAATGCTGCCTGTGGTTCCTGTTTTACAAAGAGGCTGTGGAGCACCCACTGGTGTGGGAATAACTGTGCTACAGTGACATTGAATGTCCTGATGCTCTCAGTGCCCCTCTGCTCGTGGGGAGGGTGGGTTTTGGGTAGGAACGGCCATTCCCTGCCCTGGCTAAGCGAGGAGCTGTGCACTGTCTTTGAGGGCTGACCTGGAAAGGGGCTGCTCTCACACACAGTGTGCCCCCATCCCTGGTGCAGGTATCAGCACCTTACCTTCCCCAGGAGTGCCTTGGCCCTAGTGAGGCCCCTTAAAACAGCTCAGGCGTCTTTATGGGATCACTGCTGAAGGACAGCAGGTTTGTGCCCCTATCACCCACCCACGCTGCAAAGGGCAGATTACAGGCTGTGTTTTTTGGGAGGGGCAAGGGGAGACATGAGGGCTCAAAGCTGGGCATACTCTGGCACAAGTCACCTCCTATTTGCCTTCTGGATATTTCAAGTCCAGACCCACCCTCTGCAGGGATCTTTCCCTTTCCTGTAATTCCTGTCCTTGGCAAGAAAGCTTCCCTGACACCATGGGAAGGGCTGTGCCCTCACTTCTACATCACTGCATTATTAAGAAAGGTGAAGTGCCACCTCTGCTCCCAGCCCCAGAGGGGGCTGAGAGGGGCTGGAGGTGCTTCTGCTGAGGTCCTGGGCTCTCAGGGTCCTGACTGAGCTCCCTCAGCTTGCCCAGGGTGGGGGGCAAAGGCTCTGCCCCCACTTGGTCCCCCAGGAGGGTGATGGGATCTCGGGAGGACAGCTATGGTGTGGGAAGCCCATCATGGATGGGAGGCTGCTCTCTGTGTCCATGGCCAGGAGCTGGGGCAGCAGTACTGGATCAGGCCCTGATGTCACTGGCTGAGAGGCTGCTCCAGGTGCAGCTTGGCTTTGGGCCAGCAGCAGCCCTCAGGCCTCCCTTGCTGGGTGAGCAGAGGGCTCTCTCCTGCCCGGGCTGGCACCACTGCTGCCATGCCGAGGGCCTGCCTGGCTGCCCGGGCCGGGGCAGCCCCAGCTCTGCTGGCAGGGCTGGTCCCTGTGAGGTGCAGATCCCTGCAGACATTCCAGGGCAGGGAGGGGTCCCGCAGGAGGTGGCATCCCGTGTCCCTACAGTGCTGGCGAAAAGGCTGTGGGGAAAAAGTGTTTGGGTTTTTTCCTCACTTTAGATTTACAACAAGTTTCAGTCTGCTCGCTAATTACGGCTGTGATTTAATTTAAAAGCCCTTCCCTCCCTGCAGTGGGTGCCCAGCCATGAGGTAACAGCAGGGATTGCACCAGCAGAGCAGCACCAGCCATTGCAGGGGCTGCTGCAGCTCACACGTGCTGGGAGGTGCTGGAGGGTGCAGGGGGATGCAGTGGGGCTGGGGGAACTTGGGTGGCACCACACCCTGGGCTGGCAGGGACAGGTCTGGTGATGGCTGATGAGCAGAGCCCACCGATGCCCCTGTCCTGGCAACACTGGGCTGTGGGCAGGGCTCCCACACCTCACCCAGGGATTATTTTTAAACTTGTCTTTTTTGGGGCACACTTTCTGTTCTTTCTATCTTCTCTACCCAGACTAGTTGCTTTAGCAGGAGTCACTTCCTCCCAGACTAGCCCGCTGGGGTCAGGAGGGGCTTATCCTTACCCACACCAGTGCCATGGCCTGTGGTGAGCACCTTTCCCATGCTGGTGCCAGGCAGGAGCCCGTGAGTCACCACGGAGCCATTGCCTCACCCCGTGCTGACGCCAGCCCCGTCCAGCCAGGTTTCACTTTTGTTCTCGCACCTGGAAATCCCACACCTGGGATTTCTTGCTCCAAGCAAGCTTGAGTGGCTCCAGCCTTTCAAGGAAGGGGTTCCATCGTCAGCATCTGTGCTGCTCTCCTGGCACAGCACCATTGGCAGCTGGTGATGCCTCAGGTTTCAGCTTTTGTATTTTTCAGACTCTGTGCTGCTTTAGTGTGTGGGTCTGAGCTTCATATTAGGGGATGGTGAGCTCTCTGCACAGAGCAGGGAGACAAAACAATTTCTTCTCTAGCTGGGGACCAAGGACAAATGATCCAAATCTCAGGTCCAAGAGCACAAACAAAACTTGGGCTGAAGAGAGAAAAACAAGGAGGGGACTTCATGGGTTAAAGCTGTAATTAGACAATTAAACTCCAATATGTAAATGGACCAGAACTTATAAAAGTGAGAGACCCTGTGACCAGGTGTCCATTTTGTGACCATTTTGGTTCATCTTGGGTGCAGCCCTGGCTGGGCTCTTGTGCTGCCCAAGGTGGATCCATTGAGGCCTTTTAATAAATCCCTGCTTTATTCTTTAACTCTGTCTAGCCTCTGTTCCAGGTCAGCCTTCACAAGGCATCACTGGGACTGATGATTGTGGTGGGTCCCCAGTGCCCTGTAGACTCTGTTGGGCATGGTGTGATGTCCCCAGCCCGTACTGGCTTTGGGGACTCTCCACTGCCAGGGCAGGAGCTGGCACTGGCATGGTTTGGAGCTGTGGCAAATGCAGCCATGCTTTGCTGGGCTATGGTGCAGCGTGACATTGCTGGGCGAGACACCAAAGCCCAGGATGGCAACACCCATCCTATGAAGAAAAAGCCCTCACTGCTGCTCAGCCAGGCCCCTGGGGGCTCAGCTGTGGCTGGGGGTGGCGCAAATATCTGAGCAGGGTGCCCAGGAGAGATCCTCATCCCTCCATCCCGCCATGGGTGCTGGGGGCTGCGCTCGTGGCCTGGCTTTGCCCCACAGCTTTAGCTTTTCTTTGGTGCCTCTGAATTTCCTTTTGCACGTGTGAAGAGATGAGGTTTCGCTTTACTTCTCCAAACAGAAATGACACCTGGGAGAGAAAAGCCACAGCCATGGGAAACAGGAGCCAAAGCTGTCCCACGAGGATGTGATGCTGCACTGTGACCCCACGGGTGACCCGAAAGTGTCTCGGCAGAGATCGGTGGTGTGGGACCGTGGTTGGTGGTGGATCACCCCTCTCTCACTGGGGACCACATTTATTTTTCATCTTGCTGGGATTTTCTGCTAAGTTGCCCTCTATTCCAGCTGAGCTGTGCCTGTTTGGATGACAGAAGTGGTCTTGGACTTGTATTTCACAGCTATACTGATCATGAACTTGGTTGTGTTGAATAAAAATTTATCTCCTGTGGGTTTCTTTAATGGGAGAGAAAGGAAAGACAGAGCCATTGTCCTGTTCACCAAAAGGGCAGACGAGGGACCCAGCCCACACCAGGGCTCAGGCTTTAATTACTGACCTCCCCTAACCTGCTGCTGTGAGGGAGGCTGGCACGGAGCCTGGTCCAGTGGCCACATCCATGACTGGAAAACTGTGCCCACCACGCTCTGGGGCTTTAGCACCACGTTTTACTGTCCTGGCTCTTCTCCAAGCTGTGTCTGCATCCAGTTTGGACAAAGTGGAACGAGCCACTGTCCAGTCTATGCTGCCCCTTCCCATTCTTCATCTCCTTTATGGTTTTCCAGGAAAGATCTGAGCCCTCTGGGATGCTGCTGGAGCAGGGGAGCAGCTCAAGAAGGGGTGGATGGACCCTGTGAGTCAACAGCTGGTTCTGCTCAACCTCTTCACTAATTGAACATGAGCCAGGAAAGTGTCCTGGTGGGAAAGAAGGTGAATGGCATCCAGGGCTGCACTGGGAGGAGTGTTTCCAGAAGGCTGAGGAAGGTGATCCCTCCCCTCTCCTCAGCACTGGTGAGGCCACTCCTAAAGTGCTGGGCCAGTTTTGGGCTCCTCAGTGGGAGAGAGACATGGCAGGGACTGGAGGAGTCCAATCAAGGTCATGAAGGCGATGGACAGGAACATCTCTGCCATGAGGAAAGGCTGAGAGAGGAGGCTCAGGGGCTCATGGCGGTGTGACAGCACAGCACAAGCTGAACCAGGGAAAGTCCATCTGAACACAAGAAAAACAAAGACTGTGAAGTGTCTGCTCCATCCTTGGCCACTGTCCTGGGCAGCCCGTGCCAGCTGATCCTGCCACAGCAAGGGTTGGACTGGATGGTGTTGAGAGATCCCAGCCCACCTCCATGACCACATCCATGCCACTCTGCTCACCCACAGGTATACCTTTCCACATGCTTCCACAAGAACTTTTCTGTTTCCTTGGGCTCTTTGAACTCAGCACTTTAGTTCCAAATATGACCATTAAAAATTGGGTCCTCCTGGAGTGTTCTGTGGTCATCGTGCAAGGCCCTGAAAAGTGCATTTATGCCTTTTACTTTCTTACTGTTTTTGCTTCTTAGATCCAGGCACTGTCCTAATTTTTTATATTTAATGCTTGATGAACTCATGAGACTAAAACACAGCAGTGACCACAGGAGGTTCCCTTGATGAAGGGACAGTGCTGAGAGGTACCATTCCAGCTGTCAGCAGAGGGATGTCAATACACCCTATTTGTGTCTCCAGGACGAACAGGGAGGAAAGCCCAGCCAGCCCCAGTGGCAGCCCTGCTCATCTTCATCTCCCTCCACAACTCTGTGTCCCACCTGGAAAACTTCAGGTGGAAGTGCTTCTGCTTTCACCTTTTTCCCTGCTTTGGTGCTCAGCCTGGTCCCTCAGGACAACACAGCCATAAAAGCTCATGCCTGCAGCCTGGACAGTGCAGTGCCCACTCCTGGCTGCTGCTTATGGCCCCAACCCACCACGGCCTTTCCCACGGGGAAACTGAGGCCTGAACTCCTGCTGCCACTCAGGAGGCACCAAAACCCTCCTGTCCCCGTGAACCTGTTGTCCCCAGGTGTCTCCCACAGCTTTCAGCACAGGGTGGGGCTGGGTCATGCTGGCATCCCCCCACTTGCCAGCCCCATGCCCAGCATCCCCCGGCATCCCAGGCTGAGGCGGAGCAGGCAGGACAGGGAGGCAGCAGGGCAGGTAACAGAGAGGAGGGGAGATTCCCTACACCACTTTCATTTTCTTGTTTTCAGCTACCAGCCCTGGGTTTTCCTGCCAAGGTGAAAGCACCAGGCAGGAATAAAAAGCTGGAGATGGAGCAGCAAGGCAGCCACAGCGAGCGAGGCAAAGCAGCTCCTTGGGACAGCCAGCAGCTCAGCAGCTCCACGTCTGAACAAGGCACCTGTAGCACCTGTCGGGCACCTCTGCATCTGAAATTTCGCGAATCCTGCCCGGAGTCCTCCGGTTCATCCTCTCTGGCATCTTGCACCGCAGCCTCCTCACCCCATCGTACTCCATGGCCGACTGTCAAGCTTTCCTTGCCAAAATGCTGCGCCTCAGCCTCGCCCCACTGCTCGTGCTGGTGCTGGGGGTCAGCCTGGGGGCTGCCTTTCCCCATGACACCCTGGGGAATGCCTGCAGGCTGAACAAGTACCAGAGCATTGCACCCAAGCAGCAGCAGGATATGAACCACATGAGACAAGAGTTTGTGAGTACTGCTGGCAACAGGGGGCTGGCTGTGGGCTGGCAGGGGGCAAGGCAGAGGGGATGCTGAATTCAAGACCTGAGTGACAAGGTGTATGTTTTCTGCGGCAGTTTGGGGATGAGCAAGATGTTTTCCAAGGGTGTTTGGGGACATGAAGGATGCTGGGCCAAATTTCATCCTGGTTTCCGACCCCTCAAGGCTGGCCGGGGTTGTCCAACATAGCCAGAAGTCACGATGAGAGTTTTTCAGTCTCTCTCTTGGTTTATGCCTGCAGGTGAACAACCACAAATGCAACACCAAGCTCTTCCACCGGAAATGGAACGCAGTAAACCTGCCGGTAAGAGTGAGGTGATGCTGTCAAGAGGGGGCACAGCTCTCCTGTCCGCCGCTTCCACCTCCACCCGTAGCCCCGGGCAGGTCTCCGAGACCCCCACCCTGCAGCCCTGCTGCTTCGGCTCTCTAACCAGAACACTCCCACCCACAGCTGTCCGACCGAGCGCTGCTGGTGGCGGCCGAGCTGAACCTCACCATTGCCATGCTGGAGCTGCCCGCCGCCCCCGGCTTTGCCGAGGTGTGCCGGCAGCCCCTGCAGTTCTTCAGGGACGCCCGGGAGGACGTGCTGGGCTGTGTGAGTGCCTCCCCCGAGCCCTGCCCCGGCCGGCTGCGGGCCGCGCTGCGGGGCCGCCGCTGACCCGGCCGCTCTCCTTGCAGGTGGATCCTTCGCAGCAGCCCTCGGGCAGGCTGCGGCAGCGGCTGCGCAGGCTGCAGGAGGCCGTGCGAGATGTAAGTGGGGCCCGCGGGGTTTTGCAGGCTTTTGGGGTGTCCCCAAAAAGCCCCCCTCTGCAGAGCTGACCCAGCCCATCTCGCCCCCGCAGGAGAGCACGGCGTGCCTCAGGGCCAGCACCATCCTGCACGTCCTGCAGGTGCTGGACAACCTGCGCTGCGCTGCCCTCCAGGACAAGTGCCCGAGTGCCCAAGTGCTGGAGCAGTGAAGTGCCCTCGGACCCCGGCCCACGGGAAAAGAACCGGGAAAAAACGACTGCAGTGCGCTGTTACTTCCTATTTACTCTATTTAACCCTTCTCATTTATGCGAGCTCAGGAAACAATTTTTTTTTCTTTTTTTTTTTTTTTTTTTTTTTTTTCTTTCTTTTANTTTTTTTTTTTTTTTTTTTTACTGTCTTTTAAATTATCGGCTCGGGATAAGGCGAAGTAATGCCCTTCCCGAAAGAACGTGAATATGCTTTTATAAGGTATTTTATAAGGTACCTTTGTTTTTCTGGTTCTCAAAATGTTTTTAAGGAAATCTATTTTTTTACCTGCTATTTATTAAAGAGTATATTCTGCATACTTGCCTGTGTAAGTTATTTTCTTATGTGCTATTTAATATGAAAACGAAAGTAGTTAAGTAAACTACCATAAGCAGATAAGCTGCCATCACGTATTTTTAGTGTGCTTTTCTGCAATGCCACAGCACAGGTATCGCCCGCACATCCTCGCAAGGACATTCCCAAAAGGATCCTCGTTGCATTTAATCTGGGGGCGGGGAGAGGAAAAACAGCCTGGATGTTGGGTTTTCTGGAGAGCTTTCACAGATTCTGTCGCTCGGCCGCGCCCCAGGCGCTGCCCGTGTGCTGGCACCCAATGCCAGGAGCAGCGCCCGGGGCAATGAAAACCCATCCCGAGGGAAACGCCCTCGGGCCAACACCTCCCAAGGGCAGGGAGAGCCCCGAAGGCGCGTCTGGAATTCCCCGTGGAATCCGGGCTTCGGCTGCGGCGAGGTGCAGCTCGTTCTCCCCGAAAGCCGGGCTGCAGGAATGCTCTGCTCTGTGAGCTCCCAGCAGGCAGATTCCATGTCCCCATGGAATCCGGGCTGCAGGAATGCTCTGCTCTGTGAGCTCCCAGCAGGCAGATGCCATTCCCCCAAAAGCCGGGATGCAGGAATGCTCTGCTCTGTGAGCTCCCAGCAGGCAGATGCCATTCCCCCAAAAGCCGGGATGCAGGAATGCTCTGCTCTGTGAGCTCCCAGCAGACAGATGCCATGTCCCCATGGAATCCGGGATGCAGGAACGCTCTGCTCTGTGAGCTCCCAGCAGGCAGATGCCATTTCCCCAAAAGCCAGGATGCAGGAACGCTCTGCTCTGTGAGCTCCCAGCAGGCAGATGCCATGTCCCCAAAAGCCGGGATGCAGGAACGCTCTGCTCTGTGCGCTGGGGCTCCCAGCAGGCAGATGCCATTTCCCCAAAAGCCGGGATGCAGGAACGCTCTGCTCTGTGAGCTCCCAGCAGGCAGATTCCATGTCCCCATGGAATCCGGGATGCAGGAACGCTCTGCTCTGTGAGCTCCCAGCAGGCAGATGCCACCAACAGCTCCTTTGGGACCGCACCTCCTGGCCCTGCTCCCGATTTCACCCCTCGCTTCTGAAGGCTTGCGAGAAATCCCTCTCTGGGACCCCCGTACGGCCAGCATCTGTGGGAGGAGGATGTTTTAGGACACTCCTGTCCAAAGCTGTGTTATCCAAACAACACATGGATCTGGAAGGAAAAGCCTAAGGAGGGAAGAAAGGGCTCTGTGCTGGTTGAACCGGGTTTCAGTAAGCTCAGCTGCAGTTTGGTTTTGGGGAAGGGCAGTGGTATCACTGCACTGAATGTTTAGGGTGCAGTGAGTATTTCAGTAGCTGCCTGCCGGAATTCCCATGTCAGGTCTCCAGCTCGGCCTTACCACACCTTCTGACCTGGGTGCTGCTTTCATGGCTACGTTTTGGTTCCCTTATTTAGTGGAAAAACTTAAGTTTATGCACCTATTTTACAGCTTTAACAGAACTGTGAAAATTTCTGAAGTTTTTGGGCAGTCTAGTTACGATACCCAAGTATTCACTCTCCGTTACTAAATGCACTCTTAGCAATAATTTTTTACACAGATTCCATCTGGTGGACTTGTGCTTCTATATGATTGATATTTCTATTTGATTGATGTTATAAATAACAAATATAGTTATTGGCTTTCGCATTTATGTATTAGCTTTTACAAGTTATTATTGATCACAAAAATCCTGATATAGTACAATTTGTAATTACTGCTTCTGATGTAGCATAATCTGTCAGTTTATGAATAGCTTTTATAAATTCTAGTGTAATATATAGTATCTTAGACTGTAGCTTAATAGACTGTGAAATGTTAAAATGCTTTTTTACATGTAACTAACTCAGAAAATGGTGTAAAATAATTAAGTGATTTCCCACATTAGGGACTGTCTTATCTGAAAGACAAGATAACGGAAACAGAAACCGGAGCACCGAATAAAGGAATTTATTAACCCTCATTATCAGGGAGTGAAAATACAACGGGATGGAACCACAAGAGGAATTGAAATATATTAGTTTAATCTACAAGGTAGCATGAAGACAAGTCGAAGGTTAAAACAAAGCAAAAGAACATCTAAACTCAAAGGAATGTTTGAATGTGTATAAACGCCTATGAATATGCATGTACCCTCTGTAATGTAACAGTATATAGAGAACATGGTTGAAGTTTTTATTTATTTTGGCAAATAGCCAAGCACCCCAGCATTGGATTTTATCCCTTAATAAACTTTTATAAAAATTTAAAATAGTGAGCCATGTTTCTCACAATTGACTGTTGCATATTGATAATATTGACATATTGACTGTTCCATCTGATTCACCAGTCTTCCACTCATCTGCTGCTGGAATGTAGAAGATTAATTTAGGTAGATTAGTAGATTAATTTAATTTCATTAATAGTAGATTTAATTACTAGTAGATTTGCCTTAACCAAGGCAAACGCTGCAGCCTGGCTAGGCTCTGCTCCTGAACAATCGCTGCTTTTTCTCCCTCTTGGTGTGCTCCTATTTGCCGTAGACTCAGCATTAATTTATATTGCGGCTGAATCACTCCCCTTTCCACAGCACTGTGAGGGGACAGGAAAAGAATGGAATTTACTGGGGACCGCTCGCCAGGAAGGTGGTGGGATCGCCATCCCTGGAGGTGTTTAAAGGAACGACTTGTTCCTTAAACGAGGAATGAGTTGTTCAAGGATGGGGCACTCGGTGCCGCGGTGAAGGTCTGTCAAAGGTTGGACTCGGTGATCTCAGATGTCTCTCCTAACCTTAAGGATTCTGTGATTCTGTTTACAAAAGGTGATAACATTCGGCCTGGGGACAGACAGCTCCAACGACATCACCTCCCCCCAGGCACTGCGGCTCCCCGCTGCCGCTGAGGGAGCGCCCCAATATGGCGGCGCTGCCTGAGGGGCCCCTCAGCGGCAGCCCCAACATGGCGCCGCCCTCCCGGCGGCAAACGGCCTCCCCGCCGCCCCCGACAAACTCTCGCGAGATCGCGGCGGGGGCACTCCCCGGCCCCGCCTGGGCTCTCGCGAGATCTGGGCTGTGGGGGGAGGAGGAAGAGGAGGCAGAGGAGGAAGGAGGAGCCGCCGCCGCCGCTCCCCGGGGCCGGCGCCGGGGATGGTGTTGGCCGCGGCTGCCGGGCCCTGACGCCGCGCTCAGGTACGTGCGGGCTGTCCCCCTTTCCGCAGCCCCCGGCTCGGGCCTGGCCGCTCCCGCTGTCCCCGCGTCTGCCGGCCCGCCAGGCCTCGGCTCCCGGCGGGGTCCCCCGGCCCCTCAGCCCCGTGCCTTGCGGAGGGGCAGCCCTGGCCCCCGGGGAACTGCAGAATCCCCCGGGCTCTTGCTGCCTTCCTTAGAAATAAGCGCAGCTCCTCTCTCTTCCTCCTCTGCCTCCTCGGTAAAGCTTTACCTGCGATTTGAGAGTGCTTTCTTGCTGGGTTTCATTAGAATTTGGGATGCAGCCGAAGCGAGTAATTTCTCTTCCACACCGGTCATGCTCCTCTTGGGTTTCCTGGTTTCTCAGGACAAGTTGTATTTAGGCATTTAATGCCCATCGAAGGTGAATTTATTTGAAATCAGCGCCTAAAAGATGGGGGTATTTTTGAGGGAACAGCTGGTCTGCAGCTTACAGGTATTTTTTCAGGTTTTTAATTTATGGCCGCGTTCATTACTTTTCAGACCCCTATTCCCCTCTTTTTTTTTTTTTTTTCAGTAGCTGTTATTTCTTCCTTCTCCAGGGAAAAAGGGGCTGTTTTGTTCTGCTTATTCTTTCTTCCTCCGGGGTAAAACCTGCAGTTTGTCTCGGTTGAGCCAGCTGGATTTCACGTTTACCCTGCACTGTACTTTTGTTTTTAAATACACATCGTGAAGCTGACACACACATCACTTGAGAGCGTCAGGGAGCTTGACCTTAGTGTAGATCTCACCAGAGTTTCCTGCTGTTAGGGACTGTTGTGAAATACATTATTTCCTTTTTTTTTCAGCTTTGTTGCTCGCTTTTCTGTTAAGCCCTTCTCAGCCTCCAAGTAAAGGTTATACCTTGGCTTTTTGCATTTTTCCCCCCCTTTATTTGGTTGAATTAATTCATATGACTTAAAGAATAAGCAGTTCCCCTACCATTTAGCTGTTGGGGGGCCCGAAGGGTTTGGGTTTTGTCAGCATTGTGTTGGTTTTAGCCAAAATGTTAAAGAAGGAGGAGTTGCCTTCAACTGGGAGTAGCATCAAAACATATGAAACCATGACAGATTGGGTGTTTTGGCTTCATGACTTTGGCATTCTGACCACCTCTCACTGTAATTAATTCATCAGTGTGGTTATTTTCTGGAGTGGATGGCTGGCACAGCAGAAGCATCTCTTCATTTCAGTTGCTTGGTCTCTGTGTGTCAGGTTTGTTTAGTGTTGTGCAGCTGTGTAGATGATTGCAGCTTGCAGCCTCAATCCCTTTCCTGTGCCCTGGGAGCTGTCTCAAAAGCTCACTTCCTAGTTAGGGAGTTGTTCCAGGAATCCCTCCCCTTTCTCCTTTTTATCTTTTTATCTCTTTTGCCAGCCAAAAGGCAGCTGTGAGTGCAGGAGAGTAGGGGGTACTTTCACAGCTGTTTTTTGAAGGAGCAGTGTCAGGCAGTGGAGTGGGCTTGTAAACACTGATATAAGCCTGACCTCCCTCCAGAAAACTGAATTTCCCCTTGGCCTGATGCAGTGCACCTCCCTCAGTGCTGCCAGCCCCAACAAGCTCATTGCTCAGGTGCTGAGGGCCATCCCCACCTTTATTCACCTCGCTGTTAGCTGTGTGCAGCACCCCTGCCTTAGGATGGTCCTTCAATCCTTGGTCAGCTATGACCTGGAACAGAGGCTAGGCAGAGTTAAAGAATAAAGCAAGGATTTATTAAAAGGGTTTCCTCAATGGATGCACCTTGGGCAGCACAGGAGCCCAGCCAGGGCTGCACCCAAGGTGAGCCCAAAATGGTCACAAAATGGACAACTGGTCACGAGGTCTCTCAGTTTTATAAGTTCTGGTCCATTTTATATTGGAGTTAATTGTCCAATTACAGCTTTAGCTTATGAAGTCCCATCCTCCTTGTTTTTCTCTCTTCACTTCTCCATTGTTTATACTTTTTGGGCCTGGAGCTTGTAACAGTTGTCCTTGGACAAGCTGGAAAGGGATTGTTCTGTCTTCCTGCCCTGTGAAGAGAGCTTGCCAACACTTAAAATGCAACTCATAGTTACACACTGAAGCAGCACAGAATCTGGAAAACACAAAAGCCAAAACTGAAGGCATCCCAGCAGCCCTGAGCCGTTTTGCTCCTGGCCCAGGTGTGTGGTGACTGTGCCTGCCCTGTGCTGTGTTCCAGGTGGGAAGCAGCAGTGATGCTAACTCTGGCCAGCAAGCTGAAGCGGGATGACGGCGTCAGAGGCCCCCGTGCGCCCAACCCAGCGTCCGACTCCACTCGCAGGGTGTCTGTCCGGGACAAACTGCTCGTCAAAGGTGGGACAATACACTGGAATAGGTTGGGGTGTGCTGCTTTTGGGGGTGTTGCCAGTAAACAGCACTGAATTGGCTGTGAGTTCCCACAGGTATTTTTGAAATGTCCTGTAGGATGTGGCAGCAGCTCTCTGGTCACAGAGGGAAACAGACACGGCCCCGGGCATCGTTCTGGGAAAGGCTGTGAGGAGATCACACAATTCTTAGCTTAACTTGCTGCACCTGGTATTGTGAGCATGTGGAATGTGTTATGGAGATTTGTTTACCAAAGGGTGGTTTCTTAATTAACCAGCGGTGATGGTGTTTTAGTTGAAGGACCAATTAGGTCCACCTGTAGGGAACTAGGGTCTAAAAACACAATGGCTTTCTTAAGAAAGAAAATGATTATTAGCCTTCTGAAATATGTGGAGTCTGTGTCGGTTATTACCCATTGTGATGACAATAGGACACTTACTGAATAATGAAAATCAAAGCAAGTGTCCTCCTTACTCTGTTGAAAATTAGTCCATCATCAATTAAAACATGATAAAAAATTGCCACGTAAGAGTCACTGAATGTTGAAGAGGAGAATGTCAACAGAAGTCTATTTGCCTTGGTATGAAAGTGGTTTTTGAGCAAAACTATTACTGCCTGTCACAGGAAAAAACGTCCTGAAAGTCACAACAGTGTTTTGGTAGTTTTAATGGCACAGGTCAGAGGCAGCACACTGTAAAAAGATTTTAAAAAGCAATATAGAGACAGATTTTTCTAGGCCTGGAGTCACAAGTTGAGTGTGAAGTTGTGAATAATAAACCAGTGATTGTATTGCAGTGTGGTGTGTTTTAGGAAGGCTGCTGCAGGTTTTTACCAGCTGCTGGGAAAAAAGCCCCAGACCTACTTCTTGGCAGTTGTGGGTAAATGGGGTAGTTAATGAAACAATAATTAAACTGTTTTATTGTTAAATCAGGGACAGCTCTTTCCTTCAATTTTTTTTTTTTTTTTTTTTGTAGCATAGATAATATTACATTTAAAAATCCATAGATGCTGACAGCTTGCAGTTACTGTGGATTTAAAGTCAGGTTCAGTCCTTCTGGTAATAGTCGAATGTTTGTGGCAAAGGAATGTGTTGTTTAGGTTGAAGTTCCTGCTGAAAATGATCAGTAGCAGATACTCTGCTGTTGGTGTTTCAGCTGCCACTGTTGGGATTCATGCCAGTCAGAGGAAATCCACATTTCCTGTTCTTGTTTCAGAATGATTTGAGGCTGACATGGCTGTGATTGCCTGACTGATATTACCTAACTAGCACTGCATATGGATTTTTTCCTAAATTAGGGTAAATTCTGTCAGATATCTGGAGCAAGGTGTCACTGCAAGCCCTGCTGCCTCAGTGCACTGGGGAGTGCCTCAGCTGGGCTGTAGGAATGTTGTATCCACAATTTTCTCCCTGTATTGTTTTAAGGACAGGGAAGTTTTACATGCTTTAAATCATGATTGTGATCACTCTTACACTTCCAGTTTGGAAATCCTCATTTAACTTCAGTTCTGAGGGGGAGTGATTCAGGCAGGAGGAATAAGCTCTTTAACCAGGCTAAGCTACAAAGCCAAATTACTAAATATATATAATCTGAGATTTTCCCTACAGGTATAGACTTGAGAGGAAGATAACAGTGTGAAATAAATACCCTTTGTGTGAGGGGGCAGAGAAATTTTACTCTACCCTTAGAGCAGTCATGTTTTTCAAAACCATACCCAAGTCTGCAGGGGAGGAAGAGAGTGTAATCTGTAGAAAATTAATATTGACTTTGTAATTGTAGTTGCTGTGGCTGTGATAGCAAACCAGCTATTTAAATAAAAGTAAGTATTTAAAAAACCTGAGTAAAACTAAGTATTTAAACTAACTGAGTTCAAAGTAAGTATTGAACAAGTCCCAGACTGACAAATGTTAAAAGCAGGTCAGTGCTCACATGGCTGAGTGCTGGATCCTGATCTGATTGTGCATGGAAGTTTCATCCCTGCTGTGAATTGAGTGGTGTAGGTCACTTAAAGAGTCACCATCAAAGGCACTGGTGAAAATGTGCCTTAATAGAAATTTGCAAAAGCACAGCAAAGGTTGGTAAGCATACTGCTTACTGCATGGGTAATGCATGTAAAGAAAATCATATTAGAGTCAATTTAGGGTGATATATACAGAGGCTGGAATGAAAAGAGGAAAGGGAAAAAGGTAAAGGAAACTCTTGGTTGAGTCAGGAGGTTCAGAGTGAAATTCCTCCCTTTCTAAACTCCTCAGGGAGGAGTCTCAGTGCAGCTGGACCCAGTCTCAGGCTTGGACTCAAGTTATATCGAAAAGATTTAGCAGAACTTAATAATAAAAGCACTTGAGTTTTATATTAATTATTAATCAGCTATAGACATAATACAGATTCAAGATAATAAGATATACTGTTTTATAGTGTGTTCAAGTTAATGCACACACAAAGATATATATTTATATAGAGATACATAGATATACACACAAATGTGCAATGATAACCCACACATGTATGAATATGTATGGAAGTACATATTGAAAAATCCCCCCTCAGAATCAATGAAATAATCCTGTTAATCCCTTTTTGGGATTACTGGAATTTTCTGAAATTCAGGTGGGAGTGGTACCATTTCACTCAGGCTGTAATTCAGCTGAGGAATGTTCCAAAGCCATCAGGGAATGACTGATTATTCCTACTCCCATCTCCCACCTTGTCCAGGCAGCAGGAGTTCCTGGTGCAGTTCGGGAATGCTTCACCACAGCTCTTGTGCAAGGGCCAGGGCCTGATAGGAATTGCAGAGCAGGCCAGAGGTTGGGAGAGGATGCAGCACCACAAACACCATGCTCTCCCAGAAGAGCTGTGGGAGCAGCTGTCAGTGTGCTGAGGATGGTTTCTGGGTGAAATGGGCCTGACAGGAGAAGCACATCATTCCAGTGGAATTGCTGAAAGTGAGAGGAAAAAGCAGTGGGAAAGGCTTTTTGGGGATGTTCTGGTTTAAGCTGCTCAAGGTAAATGTAAACCATTTGTTTACAAAAGTTTCTAGAATTTGCTTCAGCACTTTGAGACAAATCAGCTGCAGCAGCACCTACGATGTGATGAGAGTGAGTGAGGTGGACTTGTGATGCTGATGGTGTTCCTAGGTCATGTAAAGATTGCAGGAATGAGTTTGGACAGGGGGCAGAGCTGCCTGCTGAAGGTGTGCACACAGCAGGGATGCTGCTGCAGCTGGATCAGCACCAGGGCTTTCATTGCTTGCCCATGGACCTGTAAGAGCTGAACTTGGGCTCTTGTTCTGGCTCCCAAAGCCAGCAGCAGCCTGGAAGAGTAGCTGTAAGTAGAAGTTGCCACTGCTGTGTGTTTTGGCTGGAGTTACAAACACATGACAGTGGCAGAACAGGGGAAAGGCTCCATCAGGTCAGTGTCCTGGCAACAATTAGAAAATAATCTCTCCTGCATAAAAGAAGAGAAATCCTGGCCTTCAGCAAGGGAGGAGGAGATGGGAAAAGGCCCAGAGTGTTCTGCCAGTGGTGAAGCACCACTGTCCTATCCCTGCTCCACAGTAAATGGGGGATCATCTAATAAATCCTGCAGACAGATGTCTGCCAGCTTTGCTGAGGGTGTTGTCCAGACACAGACAGTGTCTGGGTTTTTTTCTGGAGGTGAATTGCAGACAGCCTCGTTTGTGTTGGTAGAGAGTCCAGTGCAGGAAGGCAGTACAGATCTCTGAAGGATGTCTTGTCACGCTGATAGCCCTGCAGCCCTCAGCTGTGTTGTGTCCTCTGCCTGGTCAGTAGATCACTTCTGTTTTGACTGAGGTGGTGACCACAGCCCCAGCCACTGACAAGTGTAGGTGATGCTTACACACTTTTAAAGACTTGGCATGGACCAACTGCTTGCTGCTTGAAAGGTGAAAAAGTGCTAATTTAGGTGTGACAGCTATTTGCACTATGGCTGTGAAGAAACATCTCAGTTGGTGTTGGAAATGGTGGTGTCAGGCACTGACCTTGACTTTATTGATGGATGCACGTTAAACAGACTTTGTTCCACTTCTGGGGAAAAGCTGCTCTTAAAATACTGGTGCCCTTTGTTGGTTTTTCCTTAAGTTGTTCCTTTGACTGCTTATATCCAGCATGGTTACAGAGTGAGATATCAGTCATGTCTCAGGACACTTGGGTTGTTTTATGGATGTATTATGAATAGAAATCTCTCTATCACTAAAGTTTTATATCTAGGGAAGTAATTCTGAGTCATTTGGGTGTTCTTTTCCAGCTGTAGAGAGGGTCTAGTAAAGCACAGCTTTGTTCAAAATTCTCTGTGACTCATCTGTTCATCTGTTGTTGCTGCATTTCCATCTAGGCTCAGTTGGAGAGTAAGGCCCTAATTCTGTAAGCCTAGTACCCAAATTGAAATAGAGCAAGCAGTACAATTGCTTCAGCAGCTTTCATTTTGTTCTGTGCTGCAGAGGCAATTTTTAATGTCCTGTTCATCTCTAAGGGGAACTTCATTAAGCTGGGAGCAGGGGCCACATGACTGCTCCTCATGGCAAGCATGCAGTGCTGAGCTTGAAAGGCAAATCCTGTCTGAAATTTAAAAAGGGCTGAGGACAAACCCAAGTGGTGTTTAAGATTAATATTGTGTAATGAAGGTGACTGCTAAATGGAATTGAAGATAGAGAGCATCCAGGATGGCAGTAGCAGCTCATGGATCACAAAGGTTCTCCCTTACATTGCGTTTTTGGTAGTGCACAGAAACTTCATCATTCACTTTTATATTACTGCTTCTGCTTAGTTTGATCGTGGCAACTTGAAATAACTTAATATATGTGAAAATGAGTTAACAAGGTTTATTCTTTGGCTGTCTTCACTATCTGTGGCTTTTACCACTGTATTTATGTAACCAGAAAATATTTAATGTGTGCCTCTGTATAAGCCTGAGAGAATGGAAGTGGGAAACTGATGGTGAAAGTGAGGTCAATATCAGTTGTAACTAAAAATGAGGGAGACCATTTATTTGCTTTCTTCAAGCCTTTAAAAATAGTAATATCCCTCCTCACAAAAACAGGTGAGGAAAGTTGAGAGGTGAGAAAATACTTTTTTTCTTATACTGGTCTATACAGTTCAGAGGAGCTAAGTAGGAAATGCTGTAAAGATAGATTGATAAGAATTAGAAGGCAAACAGCATTTCTAGAATTAGTAGAGTATTAGAATTAGTACTTAGAAAATGGAATTTTTATTAATGTCAGAGTATTTAATCTTCATCTCTGGAAGTCTTAAAGAATAAATTAAAGAGGGACCTAAACAGGAGAGGGGGCTTTTTGAACAAAACCGGGGAGAAGTAATACTGCTGTGGATGAGACCTGAGGAAATAATGCTTTTATTTGGTGTACTTAAAACCAAACTCCAGCTCCAAAATGAAGCATAGAGTCTGATTTTTGTGGAAGGCTTAGTAAACAAAGCACTGCTAAATTCTGACTTGGGGAGAGGGAGCAGAGCAGTGGGGTTGTGGTGTGTGCATTGAGCATTCATAAACCTTGTACACACAGCAGGAGTGTTCCTATTTCTGGAGAACTGTCATGGGTAGGGAGAGTTATTGTTTGTGAAATCATTTATAAATAACTCTGGCTGCTTGTGTTAGGCTTAGAAGCAGCTCAGGAGCTGTATAGGAGAGAGAAAAGCTGGGACACAATCTGTCTGCATTCAGCTCTTGCAGTGTTTGTGTTGGGTTTAAGTTTAGGCCTCGCCTTTTTTATGGTTTAAAATAGATTTGGAACTGTTCAAGTGTGTACTGGGTCAAGAGCAGGACTCTGCACATAGACCTGCACTTGGGCTGCTCCTGCAGCAGGTCACACCAGCTTTTGGGAACACCAGATGGACTCTTCAGAGTTTCCTGCCACTTGTGTTTTCTGGTTGTCTCCTCACCTTAATGCTGTGAATTGAGACACAGATGCAGATTCTCCACAAAATTACCATGAAAAGTACTCAAACTGAACTTTCT
>VYZP01035973.1:4215-18855 GCA_013400635.1 Hypocryptadius cinnamomeus
GTTGTTTTTTTTTTTTGTGGTGGAGAGCAACAAAATACTTTAAAACAGATCTGTTCCAGCAATGTACAAACCTTCCTTGAAATTCAGCCTACATAGAAAATGTGAAAAAGTGATGGTGAAATCTTGTCAGTAAGAAGGGAACCGTGTATAGCATCCACTTCAGCCTGTCTGATGACTTTATTGTTTTAGACAGTAAACTATCTGCTGGCTTGCCCTTTCACCTTCTGTCCCAAACAAGTATTGCCAAAAGATATTGAAGTGTTTTTGCCTTGTGAGATAAAATCGAGCAGTGTGATTTTTTGGCAGAGGTTAAGTGTCCAACATCAAGTAACAGGGCATTTGGTCTGAAAAATGGCATCCAGTACTAGTAGACCTAATAAAAACCATGGCTTCTGCCCAGGGGTCAGTAAAAGACCCCTGAAGTCTACAGACTTTGTACTAACGGAACTGGTCCAATAATTTAACCATTTATCCTGACTCTTTTAAGCCTTGCATGCTATCTAGTCATTTATACTGGTGCAAAGGGAGCAGAAAATGAAATTAAAACTCCATCTCTGGGTTTTTTTGTTGGGTTGGTTGGTTTTTATTTTTGTTTTAGAAGGGTTTTTTTAAGCAGCATCCCCACAGTATTTATTACAAGATCTGCACATGTCTGTCTTGCCTGGAAAATCTGATCCAGATTTGGCCTGGGCACACAGCTGCACTATTGTCAAAGTGGCCAGAGAACACAATACAGTGGTTATACAAGCTCTAAGAGATGACACCTCACATGGAAGCTACTTCAATTAAGTCTCTCCATTTAATGTTATGAACAATAGAGAAGGCTTATGCTGTTTAGCATTTTGTGTCATATGAATATGATATTTCCAAGTTCATATTAGTGATAAAATCACATTTTCTGTCCTTTGGAACTTTGCTTCTTGTCCATTGGTTTTACACAAAACTTTGCACAGCTACAAATGTTGAAACTGAGAGAAAATGCTATTGAAAAAAAGAACAATAATATTGCAATAGTGCTTTGTCTGGGATTTCTACGACTGCCTTTTTCCTGGCAGTAGGGCAAGAAGTGAAATTATTGTTCAGATTGATGATAAATAGTTGCATGTTTTATCCAATGTGCAGAAAAACATTAGGTTACTGTGTTACAATCATTCCCTACTTGTACAACCAACACAGTAAATATTGCCAAAATGTAAATCTACCTTTCAGCAGGAGTTACAATCTAGGCAGCATAAGACATCATTTTGGTTTGGGATTCTTTATTATTTGCCCTACCCCCCTCTTTTATTTAGTACACAATGTGATACTCTGCAGTGCTTTCTCCAGCAGTTCTGTATTGGTTTTCCTCCATGTATTTTGATGAAAAGTCTCTGATCATTTCAGACAACTGATGAAGTGTTTTCCTTTGACATTGCTTTCTTCTGTATTTGATAGTAAGGTATTTTTCTCAGTTTCAGTTTCACCTCAGTGTTATTAGTTACACAGCTCTTCCTCTGGTGGGTGTTGATCCTGCAAGTTGTTTGACGTTGACACTGGCCTGCACAGGCCTCAGTGCAGCCACTGGTACAATCTATTGCCCACACAGAATAACCTGCAAAGTCAAGGCTTCGATTTGTTCAGTAAGTCATGGTTTGCAGTTCCCCTGCAGAAGCTAGGTCGTCTTCTTGCTGCTTCTGCAGTCATTCTGTAGCTGCATTGCAATATGTATGTTTGGTATAAATTGCAATGTTTAGGTTATCAAGGTAGCTTTTTGGCACATGTCCACCATCAGCGTAAGTAACAAGGTGTGAGGCACCGAGAGCTAAACTGAAGTTTACGGTCACCAATTCTGTCAAGAGTCTGACAGTGCAAGGATTTCAATTTTGTGCAGTGATCTAGAGTGACACTGTTATGCAGGAAGCCCTACCAGTCAAGTTCAGTCCTGCTAGGATGTGGTTTTTGCTGATTTTCATTTAATGCTTTAGGTTTATTTTCAGTATCAGAAGCACCCTTTGGTTTCAGGCAGGGTTGTTGGTTCCAGCAAGAGATGACTTTAAGAGGTGGAAGTGATCCTGCACTGATGGAGGAAAGGTTTATGCTTTCATTAGGATTTAATTTTTGATTCCCTAGTTTTTTGCAGTTAAAAAGCTGGTGTAAATTCAACAATATTTGCTGTACTGTGGGTAGTATGAAGAAGCAGTGCAATTATCCCATGCAGTTACTCATATCACTGTCCAGAGAATGAGCAGCCTTCAAAGATATTTCATTGCTTGGGAATACAGTATGCTTTAGATCCTCTTCAGTCCCTCTGATTCTGAGCCTAAATGTAACTTCTCTGCCTGGCACAGCCCTGGTTCCTAACAAGGTTAGCATGACAGCCCCAATTGCGTTTGGTGTACATTCAGTCCTTTCCCTTAGTAAACTGTTATACTGAATGCCAATTGAAGATAACACAAAAAGAGCTTCTTGAAAACAAACCATTTCTATCCATCAAAATGTACTCTGTGCAAAGACCTACAACAATAAATATTTGCATTTCTTCTTGCTTAGACTTTTGCCTTTCCTTGAAGATTTAGTAAATTCCTATCAACCTTGTCATTTCCCCCTGTGCCCTGGGAGACTTTGATTGCTAGTTAGAGCTTCTCCAGTAGAGAAGTTCTACTCCAGCTGCTGACAGGCCTACTTCTTTTCTTTATCCTGAAGTTCTTCAATGATTTATTATTGTCTTTGATCCCAGGCCTTGGCCTGGGTATAGCAAACCTTGCTAGTCAGATTACATCTGGTTAGATTGGATCTGGCTAGCAGAGCAGGGATATTCTCCAATAGCTCCACTCGTTGTCCCCTTATGAAGTCTTAATTCTGTCACAATTTAATTTCTTCTTTTCTTCCCCTCTCATCTCCTTATCCTTACCCTTTTCCACTAAGTTAGAGACTCCTGCTAAAGATTTCATATTTATAAGGTGCAATATAGGATGCTATACGTAGGAGTTGGGGAGATAGCAGACAGGGAGACTTCATAGCAATAAGCACATTGATTTGGAAAATATTGGGGAATAGTGGAAAGATATTAATAATAAAACTGCCATAATATGGAGGTGTTTCCTATTAATTTTTCTCCTTCTACTACAGATGTCTGTTAAAAGCTGGGCTTCAGATGGCACTTTCCATATACCAGAATAAGCTGAATTATACAGTCAAATACTTTGTTAGGTTGGTGTCTTGTTTTCTAATGGCTGAAGTCTGCATTGCTTTTTTGAGAATACTTTTATAGCTTGCCTGAAGCTTTCTGATACATTTATTACGAAGCACAGGTAGAGGTAGGCTAAAATTTTCAAACCTCAGTGGATGCAGTTAGACACCCTAAATTCCTATCTAGGTACTTTAGGAAATGTGATTTTCAGAGGTAGGGAGCATAGAAACACATTCAAAATAATTTTGAGGCTAGTATTTTTGAGCATTAGATATCATTTTTTATGCTTAGGTGTATTTTCAAGCTCTGAAAACTTTGACTATATGGCAAAAGAGAGCTTTTAACTATATATCCATTAGAAAACATTTCAGAGCTGGATGAAACTCCGATTATCTGATATATTTTTTTCCATTCTGACATAGGGCAGATTTCTGAACACCCATTTTCCAGTAACATCTTGAGTCTTAACATAAGACTAATCTAAAAATCAGCCTTTTTCCTTCCTGTGGTCTGCAGTCTGACTGGCCATACAACAAAGTCTTGCCCCAAGAAAAAGTGCTCTTCAAGACAATATTTTTTGATAACTGCTCTTAATAAAGTTCAGTGCTATACAAAGTCAAGGTTTTATTACTGAAAAAAGAAAGCACAGGCTCTCATTGCATTTCCCTCCAAATCTAACAAAACATCTATTTTACTCCGTTCTGAACTTATATAGGAGTTTGGGATTGCTTTCATTTGAAAAGCAACCACAGACTAAACCCCCACAGTATTTGGTTCTTAAGGGAGCACAAAGGAAGGAACAACCTATGCAATTGAATTGCACATAGCCAAGTTATTCAAGTTCCCTGTTCACCATCTAGATTGTCATTGGTGGCAACCTGAGGCTACTGCTACCAATTTCTGTGACAGCAGGATCTTTCCTGCTATGTGTTACACTATGGAACGTTAAAAGTTTAACAAGGAAGATTGTGATGAAACACCTGTTGTGAGAAGCAAAATATTGTTTATGAGAGATGCTCAAAGACTAATGTCTGAATTGAAAAGGTAGTTTAACTTCATTACGATGATTTGCTCAATATGAGCCTTGTTCTGCAAACATTTGTGCATGAGTAGCGTTATATAAGTGGGTAGTTCCATCAAGCTAGATTTTTTGTGTATTACTTTGTTTAGGTGTTTGGACAAGGTCAAATATCTCTTGTGCCTTCTCAGGATTTTCCTTTCAATTTTTTGTAGCTTATAATGCTATTTGTTTAGTTCCCACGTTTGTACCTCTGCTCCCAGCTTTGTATCTCTGTATCTCTGTTTTGACTTCAAGCTCTTGAAGCTGAATCGGTCTTGCTTTGCACAGATCATTGTAACGCTTTGTGCTGGTACCTTGTAGATGACTGCAGTTATTACAACTGGAAACACTAAATCCAACCCTGAAACAAATGATATTGAGTAGGCTAATCTAATCTGTATTAACTTCAGTTGCTTGGAGAATGATGGTGTAGGAGTGAGTTATGTTGCTTGAATCCCAGACGGTGTCCTGCAATAATGTACAAGTAGTCTCAAAAGGATTGACTGAAGCTTCAAATACCAGAATTTATATAACTACAAAAGAAGTAGAAAAAACCCACCTGGATTAAAAAAATATTATTATCAAGTGAGCAAAATGCTTTACAAATTATTTGTCTTAATTCCTCTGTTGCCATACATACAAACGCAGTTTCCAGATGCCATGAATCAAAGGCCGGGTGTATGGATGCCATTAGTACTTTCTGGAGCGGCAGCACGGGCCGGAGGCGAGGCGTAGCGCTCCCACCTTCCTCCCTGACAGGACCAGGCATCCCTTATAGCCCACCCCTCAGAGTTTTGAGGCTGGAAGGCAGCTGGCCCGGCGGCTCCGAGAAACCACTTGCTTGCCTTCTAGGGAGATTCGGTTTCCAGCTCCGGGACAGGGAAGGTACTAGCGTTTCCCACCGGTCCTGCTGCCTTCCCCTGAGCCACAGTGCCCCGGGAGGTGCAGATGCGGAGCTTGCCAGCCCGGGTGGAGCTGGCGCCGGCCTCCTCGGGAGCGACCCCAGCCTGGTCCGCCCGTCCCCTCGGGCCGGGCGAGCTCCCGCCACCGCCTCCCAGCCCCCGGCAGTCGGCAGAGGCGGCCGCGGAGGCCGGGCTCCCTCTGGGCGGCAGGAGGTGAATGGCAAGCGCCGGCGTCTCCCTCCCACACCCCAGCGTCGGTCTCGCCTTCTCCAGCAGCAGCAGTAGCGGGTCACCTCTGCGCGGCTGAGCCGAACCGCGCCGCGCTGCTGCTGGCCGCAGGGCTCCCGGAGAGGAGGCTGGCGGCTACCCTCGCTACCTGCGGGGCCGCCGCCGGCTTGCGGTGACATTGGGAGGGGACTCCCGAGGGTGGCGCTGGGGGCAGGAGCGCTCGTGCCCAGAGCCAGCCGCACCTCTCCCTCCCGGCGGCGAGCAGGGCGGAGAGCGGAGCGGCGGGCGGGCTCGACTCCGGCTGCCCAGGCGCGCAGCTCCTCATTTCCTCTCGCCGTCCGTCGCGCTGTTGGAGGCTCCGGACTATAAATAGCCGCTCGCCCGCCACCGAGCGCCTCCCGCACACAGGGGGAAAGTGCCGGCCGCCCGCCCGCCCCACTGCCGGACAGGTACCGCCGCTTGGGAGGGGTGCGGGGGCGCTTGCTGCTGGCCAGGGTTTTGTTTCCTTGTTTTCCCCTCGGGCTCCGGCGCGTCAGGAGAGATTAGAAGCCGAGAATCGGATCCGGCAAAGTCCCTCCCTTTTATTCCCTTACCAAGTTTCTTAAGGTCACAGCCCGCCGGGCGCGCAGCCCTGGCAGCGGAAGAAGGCGCCTTTGCCGGGAGCCGCGGCCGCCGCTGGGCGAGGGGTGATCCGGGCAGGAGTGCGCCGAGGGCGGCTGTCGCTCTCCCGCCCCCTCAGGGCCGGCGCTGAGGGAAGGAAGGTGGCCCGGCCGCCCCAGAGACCACTGCCCGGCCCGCCCACCCGCCCTCCTGGGATCGCTAGGAGTGCGGAGGGACCCGAACTGCCAGGGCAGCTTCTAGGTAGGATGCGCCGGGGATGTCCCCTAGTTTCTCCCGACGGTGGCGGCGTTGCCCGTCGGGAGCTTGGATGCCGCCTTGGCCGCGGTGCCGCCCCCCCCACCCCGTGCAGCTGTGATCGCGGTCCTTCTGAACGGGTCTCGGGGGTCTGGAGGAACTTATCTGCAAAGGTTTTGTGTCGCGTTCGAAAGTTGGGAATACTCGGGTGAGGGTAGCGACTTCTGTGGGTGACGCTAAGGGTTAATTTGGTGGAATAATTGAGCTATAGGATCCCCATTTGCAAAGAGCAGCGTCTGCCGAGATGTAATGGAAACCACAAGAAAGGTATTACAGATAATGAAATTGAGCAGAGTTGTAACTTGAAATTGTATCAGCTGGAAAAGGTGGGAATGGGGGATGATGTTCAATTTCTGATCTACAATCGAATAGAGCTCTGTTTCCTCTTTCTGAAATGACACAGAGAATTTGGAGCATGGATGGCAGAGCTTGGGAGTCCCACCTTGGTCCCCAAAACTAACCCGGTACCTTATCCAAAACAGAAATAATAGGATCAAGTCTTTGTGGAGCTGTGTTTTCATCTGATGCCTAATTATGTTTCCATTTATCTTCCTTGCCAGAAGAAATTTTCTTGTTTATTTACCCATTAATGATGTGTTAAATAGATATACTAAAATCAGGCCATACTTATGCCATTTAAATCTGACTTTCAATCTCAAATATGTGAATATTTTTAGTCTTTACTGGCTTACAGGCACTCTCTATATGTAAATGATGCCTACATAGCAAGAATGATGGGGAGAATGTCTCTTTCTTGGTCTGTATCAAAGAAAAATTATATAAATAATTGGTTACTAACAAAACTTCTGTTTGGATAAGTATTTGCAAATGTGATAGCAGTCTTTAAAAAGGCAGTTTTCTACTCACTTGGTTATTTTCAATATTGTTTCTATTTTGCTTGATTAAATTTGAGCTAGCTTTAAAGCCCTGCAGTAGCTCAGATTTTTTGTTCTGTGAACCTGTATGTTGAATGGCGTTTGTGTACGGAAGCCCTCATTACTGTATCTATCCATGCAGGACTGAATGCTGTTTACTTCACACATATTGATAATTCCACCAAAATTGGGATACAAGTCATAAGATTAATAGGAGCAGTAATTAGTCCTGTGAGATTTTTACAGCTCTTACGGCATTAGTGGCAGCATGTGGCAGTGTTACTACTTCAGAGCCCTATTTTTGCTTTTTTTTCCCCTTCCACTTTCTCAGTTTCTACAGCACTCAAGATAAGATTAAATCTTTCCTGGAAATACATCTTTTCTTTTATTGGCTTTCTTGGACTGACTGAAGCTTCAAGTTCCTGTTCTCCATGGGTCCCTCAAACCTTGCAAGTGCGGCTGATCCTTCTTTTGCTTGGGTTTCTCTTTCTCTGGAGAGACTTATCTGTGAGGCTGCTTTACTTTTTTTGATCAAAGAATTCTGTCTTCCTCAGCCTAAGGTATATCCGTTTGAGCAGGTGTATCCAAGTGCCTCTTACATATCCTCCTTTATGATCTATAGTCTCCTTATCTTCTGATCTGACTGAAAGATTTCACATTAGCTGAAGGTTTTGTGAACCAAAAATGCAAGATCAGTACTCTGCTTAGTGCCTGGAAGTCTACTATACTGTAAGAAGAAAAAAAACCAAAACCCAACACCCCAAAGAAACACAGGAGTGGAAGACCTGCCTGGAGCATTGAAGTCAACCTGTAGAGAGGACAGTGCTGCTGGCTGACAGTAATGTGTGGAGGCTGTGAGAGAGTCTGCAGGTGAAGTAATTGTTTGAATAGGCTTAGGCCTAAATTCACTGTGAATTTTTGGAGGCAAAGTAGTGGGATTGATAGGTATGCTGAATTATTAAGCTTGCTATGGATATTTTATCATATGACTTCTGCAGAGAAATATGAAAACAATACTTTTTAAATTTATGTAACAGATTTACATGAGGAAATAAGATCATTTACCAAGACAAATCTGAAGGTGGACAGTTACTCCCTCCACTAAAGTTTCTTCAAAACTTCTGATGATCTGAGGTTGCATGCTTAAACACTTGGGTAAACAACTTAAACACTGTGTAGCTAACACAGCTAGCTACATGTGTCTCCCTAACTTATATTTTCATAACTCTTCCTGTATGTCAAATGCTCTGACTGATGGAAATTTTTAGGAAGGGCTAGTTTTGCTTGGCTTATTAAATATCTTGTATTACACTAATATTTTATTGTTATTATTAATGAATGGTGAATGTTATTTATTACACTTTCGAGAAAGGATTCTTTCTTTGAAGTAATCTGGGCTGATATAACTCAAATTCTATGAAATACTTTTCCCTGGATTTTTTAATTTGCTTGTAAATCTCACTTTGATTGTCAAAACATGAGCTGGATGGAAGGCTGAAATGTTATTTGGGATGAGTTGGCAGTCCTGGTCTTATCAGGCCTTGGGTCTTGTCTACTACTTACCCTGGGTTTAGGGGCCCTGCCCATGCTTCCTGATTTCACCTACAAACCTAGCAATCTCACTACAAATTTGTCCTGAGTTCTCCATCTCTTTATCCAGCAGCAGTAACAGCTGATTTCACTCTTTTAAGTTTTTTGTTTGTTTGTTTGTTTTTTTCTTGTTTTGTTTTTTGGTTTCTTTTAGGGAATGCCTAATTCTTCCTTAACTCAGTTGAGTAGGGATCTGGTCAGTTAGCTTCTCAGGCTCTCCTGTCCTGGATAGTTGATATGTTACAGAAAACCTGAGGCAAACTGTGGAAGGCAGCTGGATTGCCGGCATCAGTGCTTTTTTGATGGATGTCTTTTTTCTCTTGTATCCTGTTTCTATGAAATTTCACCCTGTGACCCCAGTGAAAATTTATCACGAATGTGGCAGTAAAGTCAGTCTGGGGGGAACTTTCTATTAAACTTAACATATATAAATAACTAAACCACTTTTCTTTGTATCAATTTCTTTCATTCTGTTATCTGTACTCTTGCCAGTTGCAGTTTCTTGCTGCAAAACCACTATTTTGGCATGGAGTGAAATCTCTTAACATGAGGCACTACGAAGACCCTGTTTTTTAACATGACTGTAAGAGGTGGATATGTAAAGGACAATTAAGAGGAAGAAACTGTTGGGGAGAATAAGCTTTTATTGTATTTTGACAGCTGTTCATGTACCATCAAGTTTCTGTATTGTTTGTTTAGTTATCAAGTGTGATCTTAGTGTATTATAGCAATGCTAGTAAGATGCACTAAGCCTAGGGTGCATATTTCTGTTATGAAAATGGCTCAGAAACATGAAAATGGGTGTAAAATCTAGGTGTTAAATGTAGCTTGGTATCTTGTGCATTTGTGCAGATGGAGCACTAAGCAGAATGCATCAGCTCTGGTGTTGTACAGTGTTTCTGTAGCAGCAGCAACAGGTTTTGTTTGATTTGTGTTTGTGTAAGTGGCTAAAGTAAACAGCTGTTAGTAAAGCTGAGTTTTCTAAGATTAAATAACTTTGTCTGCTATAGAAATGTAATTTTGGAATAATATCTTTATTGGGTTATTCCATATTGTTCTGTAAATGAGAACAGGGTCTGGTACACAGAGTAGGAGATACTGCATTTGACATTCACAATAACCTCAGTCTGCTATTTTTATAGTTTTAAAAATATAGCATAAATATAAAATATGAAACAATATTTTAAAATATTTAAAAATATAGTTTAAAATATAGCACTTTCAATTTATGATAATTAATTTCAATTAATTTTTCCAATTAATAATCTAGAAGTTGTAGTGTCTGAGAAGTACCCTTTTGCTTTAGCCAAGTAAGAGTGTGGGGTGGGTATTATTTTTCCCCCTTCAAAAGGATTTTCTGGATTTTCTGTGTTACTGCCTGTTGTGACACAGAACTTGATGGCTTTTGTAGACTAGCCATGGGATGTAGCCTCTCTGGATTAGATGGAAATGAGAATTCCACGATGTTACCTCTGTGTGGAAAGTGGATTGTAAAGCAAGCTCCCCTGCAGTCCTGCACAGCAGCTCTTTCCACAGGAGTACTGTGACAAGGATCATCAGATGGTGACTCAGCCACTGAACCTTGCAATAAAGATAGAAGATGTAAATGAGGAAGAAACACCCGGTGAAAAAAAACAAGTAAACACTGAAGTAAATGTTCTGACCTGCAACTGAGAAATATTGTTCAATTTGTTCTGTAGTTTCTATGCAAGCACAGATGCCTAACTTGCATTGATTTTCACTCAGTGAATATACATTGAACATTTTTCCAAATGATTCATATTTGATAATTGTTCAGCCATAGAGTTACAACAACTAGGAATTACATATTTTTAATTCTAGGAATTTTTTTTTGGCTTTCCTGCTGTCAGTGTCAGATTACTTTAAGTTCTGCTATTTTGTTTCAGCTGCCTAGCATCGATATTTTCTACTAGGAACTGAGACTTTCTGGGTAACGCAAACAAAAAACTGCTGTTTTTATGGAAGGTGTTTTGGTTCTGGATACCACAGGTGGCAATAGTCAGAAGCTTGGAATATATCAATACAGCCTACACTAGGTGGCAGTGTAAAACATGAAGAAGCCTAAAAACATTTGGAATTCTTCATGAACCCAATAGAAGCTGCCACATTTATAGCTCATTTTGTAGATAAGACTATTTTTACTGCATAGTGTCCTCTTAGATATGAGGTCATTTACTTTTCATGGTCTTAATTTTTCTTGACTTCATCTCGTTTGAGGCAGGGAATATATTTGGGCACCTACTTATTGTAAGATAGCTAGTATACTGAAAATTCAGTCTACACTTTTATTGTGGTTAGCTGGCTTGTGTTTGTAGTTAGTTATTGTTTAGGAAAACCATACACAGTTGAAAATGTTATGTGAGATGTATATTTTTGACTGTAGGACAGAAGCTGTCAACTGATGAAACAAGGATGGGTGAGACTTCATTTAAACCTTTTATAGCTGTATTATAACCAATTATAATTTATCTAGGATGATCTGGTGTGCATATATTGTTTTTAAAACAAAACTACTGGAATTGTACATAATCTGATGTCAAATTGCATGTACTGTTGGAGTTTACTGTCTTTTACTTAGAGAATGTGAGAATGTCTGTATGTGTGAACTGATATATGTATATATACACCCCTCCTACCCCCAGTTGCTGTGGCTATAAGTCTTCTTAAAAATGGTAAGATGTGTGAGTCTTAAAAAGCTCAAATGCATCTTAATGTTCTTCAAACATTGCAAGAGAGCTTAAGTGACAGTGGGAGTTTGGACAGTTGTCTGTGAGCAAAGTACATCCTTTGTTAGTAAAGTTTGGAGTCCTTTCAAAGTTTTCCTTCAGCAATGCCTGATTATACAAAAATTCTGATCAGGGTGGAGAAAATAACATTTACAGAAACCTTTAAATCAGTTTCTGTGCCATCAAGATGTGATAGCCTAGAGATAGAGTTCCCTATAAAGCATAAAAAGCAAGAGAGATCAGAGGACCCAGCCTGTAAAGGTTATGTGCAGAGTTCCTGAACTGCTTTGTTATGTGAAATGAGAAAGCAGTTTGATGTAACACCATGAAAGCTTTTTATTTTTATAAGTTGCATTGTCTCTCTCTGACAAAAATGGCAAGCCTTGTTGCAATAGCTTCTTTGGAGCTGTGTACTACAAAAAGCCAAGCTGTCCACATGCTGAGGTTATTAAATGAATTTAGGCTGTCAAAATATGCATGGAAATATATTTAGTACCTTGCATTAAAATTGATCAGTAATTAATCTGATGGTAAATGAAGAAGACTGTACATATATAAGGTACAAGTCAGGATATGCTGAGTATGTTTGAAGAATGAACATTTTATAAAATCCCAACTTTTGATAATGACTTCTTTTAAGCAGCAGACACAAAAATACTATGAAGCAGTGGGAGTATTTAGTGAGGAAACACTTCCCCCTCCTTGCTTTTTGTTCATAGTATTATGCTTTTCACAGAAGAAAATGTTTAGTACCATTGATATCTGTCATTTCAGTATTTTGAAGATAATGTGAAAGATTTACTAGCAGAAAACGTAGATAGTCAAATAAACCTGTGATTTCAGACTTACTAAATGTATGTAAGGGTCCTGGAGGGACACCATAAGTAGTGACCCTCTATGTTCATGTAGTTGGGAAATTTGGCCTTAACTTTTATCATTCATAGTTTCAGCAAAGGAAACCTGGCATAAATTCTCCTTGGCAGCTCTGAATCTTAGTTATTGCTTGAACTCCAACTATAAAGTGAGATATCATGTCTCAGTTTGGATTGTCTTGGTTCAGCATTCATGGCTATTTTTGTTTATTTTGACTGGTGTTGGTTATATGTGAAACTGTGGTAATCTTGCACAAAAGTAAAAGCATGCTAGGCGCCAGTTTATCAAAAAAGAAGGGTTGTGGATGGCAATATTAATGTTAATAGGCGTTGTCCTACAATTTGCTGTAGGACAACTGAAGATTGATCTAAAGACGTGTGGGAACGAGTGGATCCCTGATGTGTGACAGAGTGGATCCCTGACAAAAGCAGATTGTGAAAGGTCACTGACTGAGTCACAGGGTGAAAGGAATAGAGACACTGAAGCAAGATTAAATGGTAGCTTATTTTAGACCTGTATAAAAAGTATTCGAGAAATAAACTGTCTGATCTGATGTCCAAGATCTCACCACCAACCATGATTATAAGGAAAACTAAATCCTTTGGTCCAGTTTGGGCTGTGTTTTATAACCCATGGGTGAAAACTGAGGGAATTGCTGATCTGGGAAGCAAAGTGGTGAAACTCCAGCCTAGGCAAAGCAAACANAGCTACCTTTATCCTCATGAACTGTTGCAGATGGGTGGTAGGACAAGAACACTGTAAAACATAAACATAAAATATTTTGCCTATTTTAAATAAAATACTGATGAAGATCCAGCCCATGTCTGTGGGAATTTTTCTTGACAGATGCTTCCTAAGTTTTGAGAAACATCAGCTTTGAGAATCTGTTTTTGTGTTCTGGAAGAGCAATGTCTCTCACTAAAGTTTGAAGGGTAAGGTAGAAATACTTTTTTGGAAATTGAACCATGAAGTGCAAGAAGATATATTTTTAAGCAATTTTAAAAGACAATACCAGCCTGTCAGTTTTGACCCTAGTTTTTCATTTCTGTATTTGGAACAGTGTTGCAGCTTTACACCCAGATGATTTGTTAGTTCTGCTGTAGTAAATAATTCAAAAGAGCCTTCATTGTGTAGTCAGCAATGTCACACATCTCTCACCTCCCCTAAGTGATGGGAGCAGATTCTGACCCCATTTGCAGTGCTGTAGGTTTGCTGCAGCTCAAGGAAGCACTTTAGAAGATCTTGGATTTTGGGTTTTGTTTTCTAAAAATAAATAAAATCTTCACTTAAAAATGAAATTTTAAAACTTAGCAGTAGTTTAGCCTCTCATGTGTTGATTCTGAAAACACACAGAAGGGACAAGATGGTAAGAGAAACCCAAGTATGCTGGTATTTTGGTAGGAATTGTAGGCTTCATCTTGCAAACACTTATTGGGCTGAGTGTCAGACTGGAATTTTGAATCCTTGAACAGGCAAGGCAAGACATGCCTCTGTTGAATGGCAACAGGGAACTGGAAGAGAGCTGGTGTCTGCAGAGCAGGGCACCTCTGGGAAGCCATAAAAACATCAGGGCTAATAGAAATTTGCCTACCAGCTGGGAAAAGGAGTATGCCATAACCAGTCTCAGTATTGCAGCTTTCCTGTATCTTTAACAATGAAGATAAGTCTTTGTGTGCTTGGCTACTTTACATCTTATCTGAAAGTTTGTTTTGTTCCTGTTTGTGTTTGGAGAATTTCTGTGTCTATGAGGATATAAGCTGGCTGCCTCTTTCGCCTATAGTAAATTCTATTCTTACATACTGTTGAGCAGTCTGGGTTTTGTTTTTTAATGAAAGGTGCATATAGTTGTTTTTTTGGAACTTCATGAGAAGTCTTAGTATCAAAAATTTGTAAAGTCTCTGTCATACTACAGCCAACTCGCCCACTTGTCAGCAGAACTGGATTTTCCTTTTTCTTCATAGATGGTTACCTTTCAGCTTGTTCTACTTCTGTCCAAAGTGCTGCTCCCATTCTAGCCCAGTGAAGGATATTCATAGCTTTCAGACCTAGTTCTCATCACAGCCAGACCACTAACAGAATCAGACAATGTTGAGGTGGGAGGTGCGTGGAACTTGCCATACTCTTCTCAGTAGAATTTTCTGCATCTGACAGGTGATGCAACCAAACAAATAAACAAAATTCAGATCCTGTAATGTCTGTAGGCAGCAGGTGTTTGTACAGGTCATGGTCTGCAGTGGCTCAGGTAACTGAAAAAATAAACAAAATTTATACTGTCTTGAAA
>VYZP01035976.1:0-41849 GCA_013400635.1 Hypocryptadius cinnamomeus
AGGCGGTGCCCTCACCTGGCCCCACACCTTCCACCCGCCCCGCCTGGCGCATGCCCGGCCCGCTCCGGTGAGGCGGTGCCCTCACCTGGCCCCACACCTTCCACCCGCCCCGCCTGGCGCATGCCCGGCCCGCTCCGGTGAGGCGGTGCCCTCACCTGGCCCCACACCTTCTACCTGCCCCGCCTGATGCATGCCCGGCCCGCGCCGGTGAGGCGGTGCCATCACTTGGCTGCACACCTGGCTGTACACCTTCCACCCGCCCCGCCTGATGCATGCCCGGCCTGCGCCGGTGAGGCGGTGCCCTCACTTGGCCCCACACCTTCCACCCGCCCCGCCCGATGCATGCCCGGCCTGCGCCGTTGAGGCGGTGCCCTCACCTTGCCCGCGCCTCGCCCCACCCTGAGGGGGACACTCAGGCGGTTCCCGCGGCCCCTCGGGCAGGGCCTAGCTCGGGGCTGCCCTCAGCTCTTGAGGAAACGCTGGGTCACAGAATCGATTCGCTTGGGAAAGGCCTCTGAGACCATCGAGTCCCACCTATGACCGAACACCACATTGTCACCTACACCATGGCACCAAGTGCCATGGCTAGTCTTTCCTTAAACACCTCCAGGGACAGTGACTCCATCACCTCCCTGGGCAGCCTGTTCCAAAGTCTAATCACTCTTTCTGTGAAGAAATTCCTGCAGATGCCCAACCTGAATCTCCACTGGTGGAGTTTGAGGCCATTCCCTCTTATCCTGTCACCATTGCCTGGGAGGAGAGACCAACCCTTACCTGCTGTTGGTAAGTTGTGGAGAGCCAGTCTCCCCGAGCCTCCTTTCCTCCAGGCTGAGCCCCTGCAGCTCCCTTGGCTGCTCCTGGTGCTCCAGACGCTTCCCCAGCTCTGTTCCCTCCTCTGGACACGCTCGAGCCCCTCCGTGTCTTCCTTGTTGTGAGAGGCCCACATCAGACCCCAGGGTGTGAGGTGTGGCTCAGCAGTGCCCAGCACAGCGGGACGGGCACTGCCCTGCTGCTGCTGCCACAGCACTGCTGCTACAGCCCAGGAGCCAGCGGCCTTGTGGCACACCTGGGCTCACGTTCAGCTGCCATCAGCCTGACATGGCTTCTTGTGCCAGTGTGATCACTGAGGTCATGGCAGTCAGCCCCTCAGCATCCAGCCCTTCCCCACTGCTGGGAGCTGGGAGAAAGGGAACAGTAAATAACTGTGTGCAATACATGGGGTACAGGTATAACACAGGCACCTAATTCTGGGGTGTAGCACTGAGGTGTGATTTGGGCTACTGTGTCCAGCTTGCACACCTGGGGACAGGTGGGGCTTGTGAAGAGGCCAGCCTTCCTCATGGGGTCTGATGCCTGGGAAACGTGATTTGTGAAAAAACACAGGACAAGTGGAATGTATTAAGACAAAGGGGGATGTGGTAGGAGTGTTCAAGCATGTAAAAGCATGATGTGAAGAGAATAATTTGTTTCCCTCAGTGTGACAGGAACAGCAAGAAGAAAGAGGCCTAAATGATAACCTGGACAGTTCAGGCTGCCATCTCTAAAACATTAAAAGTCCTGAAAGGATGGCAATAGATGGCTTGGGAGATCATACACGCTTCAGTTGGATCTGCAGCAGCAACAAAATCTCTCAGAAACTACATCACTCGCCCGTGGTTCAGAGCAGAGAGCTGAGCCATGAAGGTCCCATCCCAATTCCTCACAGTGCCATCCTTTGATAATGCACTTATTATTTATAAGCTGCCTGCTCAGTGTGTGGCTGAGCTGAGTGCCCTGATACTGTGTTGCATCAAATCCTGCTGTTCTGGTTTGATGCCAAATCAGATACAGCATCAGAAGAATCTCCTCTTATAACCTATTTCCTCAGATATTAATAACTGCACTAAATGCAAAGAACTAGAAAAACAGGTCAGTAATGTCTGCAGAGTATAAAATACTTTCTGCAAAGTCTTATGAAACAATTAGAACATTCAAGAAGTCATATTTGGGTACTACTAAAGCAAACTACTGTCACTTTGAAATCCAAACACAGGGTATTTAAATGTGATGATTTTTATAA
This sequence comes from Hypocryptadius cinnamomeus, assembly GCA_013400635.1. Taxonomy (NCBI): domain Eukaryota; kingdom Metazoa; phylum Chordata; class Aves; order Passeriformes; family Zosteropidae; genus Hypocryptadius; species Hypocryptadius cinnamomeus. The sequence continues at coordinate 2,060 of VYZP01035976.1, forward strand.
ATAAATTGCTGCTCAGTTTTGTCCCTTACTTAAATCTAAAATCAACAACTTTTATAATGGAAAAAGGGAGGATTATCTTTGCATGCAGGTCTTAGATAAACTGTCTCATGCAGCTTAAAATGTTGACATGTGATAATAAAATAAGGGGAATATGTCAAAATGGAAGCCTATCTAAATAAAGCTACTGTCAATCAATTTATTCTGACAGCGTATAAATGACATACATTAGAATAAAATGAATTAAGGCTTATTCAAGTCGAGCAGTGATTTATAAAACTGAAATGTAGAAATGTCAAAAACTTACAGTGAACACCAGATGGATGACTTGACTTGTTAGAAATAACTGTTGAGGAGCTGGTGCTTGTGCTGCTGGACAATTGCTCTCATGCTGACAGTCCAACAGACTGAATTTACACTTGCAGATCTCACAGAGAAGAAGTTGTGTTGAACATGACATTCTAACATTCTTTTTTTTTTTTTGTCACCAAAAGAATGGCTCCAAATAGATTTGTGACACACTGCATGTGATTTGGCTTGAGGGAAGGGCAGATTTTCCAGAAAATTCAGGAAGTTCACCACATAAAAATGTTTTTATATAGCATGATTTGTATTCTGATTTAAAAATAGCTTCACTGATACTCCTTTTTAACTTACAATAGTGATGCATCTGCTATGCAAGTGGTTAAAATAATGGAGGGAACAGAAAAACCTCTCTCTTTTCCCCACCTGCATTCATACCAGAATGGTCTTGAATTTTATTATACAACTGGTTTAACAGTGTGCTGGATTGTATTTTGAGATGGAGAAGAATACTATTTCCTCTGCTTTCCCTCTTGCTGAGATACAGATTTTTTTCCTAATGTGTAGGATATAATGAATTCATAATAATAAATGTGGTCTTTCAGGTTGGGTAGGCACTGAAATGCCCAGTCTGATACATTTGTCAACCCTTGAGATACGCAGCAAAGAGGTTTTTTGTGGTGTTAGTAATGCATCAGACAAAGAAAACAAAGCATCCTGAGTGCTATTTCAGAAACGAATCAAATTGTATTTCTGTCTTGATTGCTCATTGCTCATAGGATTTGCTTTGTCTACACATGCCACAAGTAGTAGGACTTAATTCACATTTTGTATATGTGATTTATTAAATACTGATGGGAAATTTGACATTTAAACCAATAAAAGATATTAGACTTAACTCACTACTAGATTTTTTAATGGAAAGACATTTCTTATACAGGCAGGAAATTGCAATAACACATTTACTGATTTATTGCAATATTTTACTCTTGGATCTTTAAAATGAACTGTCGTAGCTCTTCACAGTTAATAGAACTGGAGGTGAACTGGGATCAGTCCATCGCTGTCGCCATGGAAGGGACTGGACAGTGCAGCAATTTCCATTACCTTGGGGCTCTGTCTAAACAATGGTGTTCGTGGAAACACAGGTAGGTCAATCTCACTTCTTTCTGGCTAAAGGAGGAATTTTGAAAATACCCTTGTATTGAAAGGAGAAATAAGAAATCTAACAATGATCCTACATAAATCTCAACCCAGTAACAATGATTAATTTGACCACAGTGGGGTCGGGATCAGAGCAATCCCAATTTCATGTGACAGCTGTTAGGAATGATATTCTTGGGGAGGCCCCTGCTCATTTACTCGATGTATTTTCAGTTTGTCTGAGTGGTCAATGAGGCTAAATTTATTTTACAGCTTTCTATTATCTATGTTGAACAGTTATTAAAACTTGTATTGATCCAGTTATTAATAACTCTTACAAAGCCTCGCTTCCCTTTCTCTTTGCCTCAGAAGCGTTACTTGTGAGTTGCACCCTTAAGCAAGACTAATGCTTGTTCCTTTTTGGTATAAAGCTTTTGCACACCTGGTTTCCTGATCATCTTCCCCTTGCAGGGTTTGTTGATGCCTGCCTGAAATTCTGGTAATCACAGAATATGCCGAGATGGAGGGGACTCATCAGGATCATCCGGCCCAACTGTGTGTCCTGTGCAGTGCATCTCAAAGAGTCACTCCTGCCATGGCCAAAGGCCCTCGAACTCAGTCAGACTGTGTCAGTCAGTTCAGTCTGACAGGCCTCGCTGATGTTTAACAGTTGGATAATTCTCAGTATATCCTGACGGTATTTGGTGCCTTTCGCTGGTAGACCAGAAAAGCCTAGGCGAGACAGGCCCGTTCCCGAATCGCGAGCACGGTGCTCAAGTGACACCGCGGGCCCGACCCTCCGCCGCGGGCCCGACNGGGAGAATCCCTGTGGAAAACATCACGATCCCTTGCACAGTGAGTTAGAAACACTGACAGGTTCATATAGAGGCTATCTCCGTGCCTAAGGTTGCTGTTTGACTCCAGAAGAGACCACTGAGAGGAGACCTCACTGATAGGTGTAAATACGTAAAGGAAGGGTGCCAAGAGGATGGAGCCAGGCTCTGCTCGGTGGTGCCAACTACTTGGACAGGAGGCAATGAACAGAAACTCATGCTCAGGAAATTCCCCTGCAATATGAGGAAGAACTTCTTTCCTGTGCAGCGATTGTGCATTGGCACAGATTGCCCAGGGAGGTTGTGGAGTCTCCCTCACTGGAGGTACTCAAGAACCTTCTGGATACAATCCTGTGCCATGTGCTCTGGGATGACCCTGCTTCATCTGGGAGGTTGGACCAGATGACCCACTGTGGTTGCTTCCAACCTGACCCATTCTGTGATGGAAGGAGTGTGGCCAGCAAGAGTTAGTGTAGGTCAGAGCAGTATCAAGTTGAAGGTACCTCCTTTGCACTTGTACCTGCTTCTTGCGTGTCTAAAGCTACTTGGAATCAAGTGGGTTTCTGTGTTTGTAATCCTGTTATGTGCAAATCAGAGAGCAGGTGTAAGATGGAAAGAAAGTACTACAGCCATGATTCTATATAGGTGTCCTTCAGTACCTGGTGACACCAAGTGGCATTGAAGGATCATATTGCATCATAGTACAATATCAAATAGCTCTTCCCAGACAGGTTTTTGTCAGTCAGACTTAGGAGCGCCATGGTAAACTCAGGCCCTTTCTTTCAGTATGTCATTCTAATAATCTTAATTTAATTTTAAACCTCATTATAAACTTTTTTTTTTTGTTCTGCTGTGATTTTGACAAAAAAGTCTCTTGTGTGTACACACAAAGCAAGCAGAATCCTTGGTCAAATGCCAGAACATTATTTCATTAAAATGACACTAAACATGCAGGAAGCTTTCTAGGTGAGAGAACAAAATGCAGTTTTAAAGATAAGATTGACTCTCTTTTGAATGCTTTACACTTTATACACTGAATTTAATTAACTGCACCCTTATTTCAGTGTTCCTGCATGGACTGTGTAGAGGTGAGGTAGTCTGTAGCTTCAGTGGGATGGCTAATCCCTGTCATACATCACAGGCAGCTCACAACATGAAGGCTTTAAGGAAAAAAGTCTATATAAAAGTACAGGAATTCCACCCATACTCCGTCCTCATGGTGTATATACTGCATCTGATTCTCAGTCTAATGAAAACTTGCCTTCCTTTCACTTCCTAAAGGTAAAACTCACAGTCAAATGTGTTTTTACAGTAAGAAGCTTACGGTACTGAAGCTTTTTGAGCTCAGTTATTCCTCAGTGTATTGCAAAACTCTTGAGCACGTCTTCCTTACTAGTGCCTCCATTTGGAGGCTGACAGTGAGAGAAGATGAAATATATTAATGCTGCTTCTCTAATGTTGGAATATTAAGTATTTCTGATTCATGGCACTGGATATTATGTGGTCACATGGCTGTGCCCCACACCTTAAGTGCTGGGAAATAGACCATTAATTAATGGTGCCCATCTTTAAGAAATGTTGCAGTTTCTTGTAAGGCAGTGCTGATTTGTGCACAAGCCTTGCTGGCACATACACCTCTGCATGTTCAGTCGATTCACAGAATCTGTTAGCAAGCTGGTCCCTTTGCTAATATAAATTCAGTACTCAAAATATATTTTAAAAAATCCCTTGCTGCTTTTCAAGGATATTTAAATAAACCTAATAAAGTTGTATTGATGCCTCTGCCAAGAAGGACAGGATAAGATACTTCAGTATTTAATAAATGTTGTAAGATTTTTCTGCCTCAAAGTAGTGGTTTCTATAGGACTTTTTTTTTAGTCGTCATGACTCTTCAGAGCAGGATTTCAGTTGAGTTGATTAGGATGTATAATTTTTGCAATGCAGAGGAAGATGGTTTTCCCTTCCAGGCACCTGAAAATAACTGAGAGATACTGGGAGAATATGTTCTCCCAGTCTTCTCTAAATGAAGTAACTTTAATATGTTTCTGTCAGTTCATTGGTATATTAAGTTTTATTTATTTTAGCTACATTTGTATAAAAACAAGCAGCTAAAAAACCTTTCCAAACTATGTGCAGCTTGATTTCAGCCCCAAGTAAAGGGAAAATAGCACTATATAAGTAATTAATATTTTATTTTGGGTAATTAAGGCAATGACACAAAATAAAGTGGTTTTTATTTCAGTTTGTGGATTTTTCAAAAGAAACCCCAGAGTGATGGGAACAATGTTTTTTTGGGGTACCAAATTAGATTGAGAGTTGTCTGTCTAAACCATACTCAGCATCATTTTCATAAAGCTCTGGAGAAAAAAGAAATTATGCTATAGTGTTGATTTCTTTCAGATTAGAAAAGACAAGGCCACACAACCATTAACAAACGCCCTGAAGTCTGTAGCTGTGATCTATTCCCCTATTCAGTTACCTTGGAAAAAGCCACAGCATGGAGCAAACAGACTGGTTTGCTTTCAGTAACCTCTTGCCTATATGCTTTCATCTGAATTGTAAAGTATATTCCAGACAGAATAGATCTGTGGGATCTTCACAATTTTTATGGTGCAGATGATTCTGATTTTCTTTATTTTACTGTATTTTTAATGTTTTCCACAGATGAGCTGAGCTCCTGGATACAGCAGTCGTTTAAGCATTATGTTACACAAGAAGCTAAGCAACACTTCAGTGACTATGACAAAGATGGTGATGGATTGGTGTCCTGGAAGGAGTATAACTTGCAAATGTATGATCGTGTAATTGATTTTGATGAGAACACTGTCCTGGAGGACCAAGAAGAAGAATCATTTCGCCAGGTAAAATGTTTCAGCAGCAGCTCCTGTGAGCTGTTGGCCAAAGGCAGCAATATTTGTTTATTGTGACAGAACAAGATGGGTAGAGAAAGCAAAACAGCTGGCATATGGTTAACATGTTATGCTATCTGAGATAGGGGAGTAATTAAAGGAAAGTAGTGGAGTATTAAAGCTGCTACTGACAAAATAAAGACAGTGAAATGGTACCTCCTGAGTGTTTTTTGCTGGCTGAGTGGAGCATAAGTCTATTCACAGTCTTACAGCAGAGCATGGTCTCCAGCCACCATCTTAAACCCAGGATGCAATCCACTGGGTGAGGTCTGCAGCCTGACAGGGTCCTGCCCTCAGCAGGGGCCAGCACCACTGGGGCTGGAGCAGAAGGAAGCTCTTTAACCCCTCGGTTTCACTTCTTCAGCCATTCTTTCAGTTACTGCTCAAGCACTCAGTGTGGACTGTCAGTATTTTCTGCTGTAACATTGCCTGTCCATTAGAGACCCACAGAGAAAGCAACAGCAATTCAAACAGTTATAAGCAATGAAAATGCAACTCCCACAGCTGAAAATGGAGGTTTAAACACAGAAGTTGTGTGTGAGTCACGTCTATGAAAGCAGATGCTTAAGCGAAGAAAGAGGCAGGGAGAAAAGGTTCACAAGAACCACCATGTAGCAAAACTTGTTTCCTTTCAAGTTCCACATTTATAAGTACATGTAAATGTTTCCCAGAAAGAGATTAAGTGTGGTTTTAGACTGTTCTGGCCAGAGGTTTTTTTTTCTGTGAGGATTACTTTGTCTGCTTTTAGTAAAGTAGTAGTAGATAATATAGGATGTTAGCAGAAGTTAAACTAATATAGTGAACAGAGGATTTTGCACAATGAAGAAACAAACTGTAAAGCTTAGAGTGTCACATAGCTGAATAATTACATAGCTTTTAAATACCACGACACTTCCCAGAGGAACTTCCAGTCAAAATATTGATTCCATGTTTGAGACATTGGCATCACAGATACATAGGGAGCTATAAATCTGTAAGCTGGGGTAGAATTGTTTGCTCATGTTATGACTTGACTGCTTGCTGTGTTTTCCTGCCTGCTGGCTTCTCCAACGTAGATTGTAAATGAGCAGCATTGTACAAGCATCACAGGTCAGGCACCTTCAGCATTTTCCTTACGTTTTCAAATTAGTGGTCCTGCTCTGATCAAGATGAAGGAGTAAGATACAGTTTAGAAGTGACATCAGGTAACCACAGGCGTTTACCAGAAGGTGGCGGCCTTGCTCATCACTTCCCAAAAAACACTGGAAAACTTTCTCCCTCAATGGTTCAAGCTTACATTGCAGTATAGTACTGTCTGTAATCCTCAGGATTGCCTTCCTAGTTAAACTCCCAGCTAAGGTCAGCTTTTCTCTAAGAGGACATTTAACTATTTTGCAGAATAGTTAAGATCTTACACTTCATTTTCTACATGTTATGCTCTGTGTTCATCATCTTAGCCTGATTTTGAGAGAAGTGTCAATAGGTAGGATATAAACCAGAAGTACAATTTCAAATGGTTATTTGTAAAATGTTTATGACCTCTGATTTGCTGGCTACTCCCATACCCAGATCACTTACACTGATAGCACAGTACACCTAAGGATGGGATTCCAAGATTTTTATAGCTCACGTGATCTGCAGTTTGAGCAGAGATTGGTTGTCAATGGTGTGGGTCTGTATTTTGTCTAAAGAGATTTTACAAAATGAAACAAGAAAAGAAATAGGAAGTCTTTGCACATCTGGAAGACAGGAAGTGCAAGACATTCAGAAATAAGAACTTGCCTGTTTATATCAGATATTATTTCTTTTTTAATGGCATGCTAATACGTATGCTTAAAACAGGTTAGAGAAGTGACTTGTGTTTAAAATGATCACGTGTAATGGACAGCAGTCCTGTAGTAAAGGAATCTGGCCTTAAAATGGCTTCAGAAAAGACATTTTACGTACATGATCTTTCAAGACCTTCTCTGAACTGCAGACAGCCCTTGATATAAATAATGTAGATCCAGAAAGTTAAGTGTCTTTAAAATGTAAATTTTGGAATTTGCAATGGCTGCCATTAATTATAGTAATTGTACTCCAGTTTGTTATTTTAGAAATTGGTGACTTTTAGAAGAGGATGCACATATCAAAATGAGAATTCTTGGTCTTTTCATTATCTCTCTTTGGTTCATTTTAGATGTCTCCTTAAATTGAAAGAAGCAGGGGTTTTTGTGATTCTTAGAATAAAACCAGCTCAATTAAAAGTGTTGTTCTTATTGCTCTCAGTGAGCTGTTTTTAGTGAAAATTTAACATCAGTATAGTATGAGTAGCTAATGTGAAACAATTAATATCCTAATGAGCTTACAGCCTGTTACTATTATGTTGTTTTTCCATTCCAGTAAGGGCTCTAACTAAATCTATTTTCTAAGCTTCATTTAAAGGAGAAAAAACGTTTTGAGAAAGCTAATAGAGATGATGTTCCTGCTCTAAATGTGGATGAGTATATTGCGTTCGAGCATCCCGAAGAGGTGGAGTACATGACGGTAAGATTTAGGGGAGCACCTTTATCAGCCTCTGTGTGTGGGTCTTTTCAATGTGTGTCCTTAGCCTCAGGAGGTGGAGCAGTTATGGATATGGTTTGGACAGCCCAAATTAAAATCAGGTAATGTCTTGTGGGTCCAGTGCTGGAGGCCAGGAGCTGGAGCAGGAGTTCAGTGCTTTTCTTTGAAATCTCTTTCAAGAGCTAGGATTGCACAAGTATCCCCAGCTTTGGGGACTGGACTGACTTAGCCACTTCACAGCTTTGTTAGGCTGCAAATCCATCAGTGAGATTTTTGGTTTTGGCTCTCTGGTGGACAAAAGACCAGCCAGTTCTTCTAACAATTCAATTAAGTTGCAAAAATGCAAATTAGTGAATCTACCAGATAAGAAAAGTGAAATTGGATGATAAAGCTTTGTACATATTCATGTTTCTTGGCTTCTTTTACAGTTTTGCAATGTGTTGAAGGATTCCAGCTCTATGGAGACCTTTCAGATTTGGTTTTCATGAAATCTGACATTCTAAACTCTTAAGGACAGATCTGTTTTATTGCACAGGAAGCAATTACTGCACTAGTCTGCATAAAACACAAAAAGAGATTTGAAAGGAGGGAGTCTTTCGTTTAAGTCACTGCTCTAAAATGATTCAGTGCTGTTTCTCTTGATCACGAGTTGCTAATTTTGCTCTTTGTATGTACACAAAAGGACTTTGTCATTCAGGAGGCTTTAGAAGAACATGATAAAGATGGTGATGGATTTGTTAGCCTGGAAGAATTCCTTGGAGATTACAGAAGAGACCCAAGTAAGGAAAAACGGGAAGGGGCATGAAAGAGGGAACTAAAAAAAACTTTTGGAATGGGGAAAGTTGGATGCACCTTTATTTTCAGCTTTTCACATTAGACCTACAGATTCTGAGGAAGATTTTCTGTCTTAGAATAATTCTGTTTTCTGCAACTGGGCATAGTAGACTCCTTACTTCAGTCTGCCCCATGTGTATTTGGTGATGGTTTGTGTGTAGCCAATTCCACAGTTTCCTTGCAAGTTGCTTCTTGTTTTCTAAAAGACTGTAATGAATTCCTGACCACAGAGGATGCAGCTGAAACAAGGTGCAGCCGTATTTGCCAGATGAACACCTCTGCAGATCCAGCTAGCAGGAATGTAAGGGTAAACTGCCCTGGCCTTGATCAGCCTGAGCAGGCAGCTGCCAGCCTTGCTTTGGAAGGGCTGAGCTGAGTGTGTTGTGAGAGGGATGGAGGGGAAGTGTGAGGAGTCACTTTGCTGTTCCAGCTATCAGAAGCCTGATTGCTGCCTTCACTCTTTGGGTTTGGTTTTTTCCAATCTTGCCCTTCCTTAAACTTGATCTGTTCTTTCTTTGATGAGAAGAAGGACACTTACCTGATGCTTATCAATATTTCTCAATGAATATTTTACACACTGTATTTGATTTGCTAAAAGCTAGGGCAAATAATTCTTCCCATTCCAAAAAGCCCACTAACTTCAGTTTTATGGAAAGTCTGCTTGTCCCAAAGGAGTGCTAATTCTGAATTGCATCCTAGCTGGGGAAAATTGTGTAAGCCACATGAGGATATGGAGAACCAGGGGAATAATCTCTTTTTCTTCGCTCTAATCAGCCACCTGGAATTTCACGTTTGATAACGTGAAGTCTTTGTTTGTCAGAGCCAGTAAAAACAACCATCTCTGATGCAGCTACCGGGTTCTTTATCTTTTTCCTGCTCTAACATGAAAGAAAGCTTTTCCAAGCCAGTCCTTAAAAAGTTGTTGGAAAGGAGTGAAATTGTTGCAGTAATGGAGAAGATAACAGCTTTGTCATTACAACTTGTTATCGAGACTTGAGAATTAGCTGTGATTGTACAAACTACTTCAGCTTTTCTCTCCTGCAGACAGTATTCCTGCAGCACTCTTTGAAATGACTAATAGGCTGCATGGGGGCTCTGATTCATAATTAGCTCATGATTTGGGGCAACACTATATGGTGAATTGTGACATAAAGGGAAAATCTCCTTGCAAAACCAAATGTTAGAAAGGAAGGAGAGACTTCACTTTTTCTTCTTTAATAATTGAATTGTAATTATTTTGAAATTGTTGCTTACCTGCTTGTGATACCTGCTACTTTTGACTTTCATAAGGCTTAGAAAGCCACTTCATGCTTGTCTGCAGTGTTTATAATTTTGATGAACTACTTCTTAATTCCTTGAAGAGTTAAGGACAAGTCTAAGATTGCTGTAGGCTGCAGGATGTAATACCTGCACATCGGGTAAGTATAAAACAAGAGTGCAAATAAATACTGACAGTAAATGAAATTGCTTTCCCTACTTTCCTCTGCCATAAAGGTTTGTTTTTGTTTAGTGACATCACTTTTAGGTAATGTTTTATGAGAATAAGTGTATTTGCTTAGGAGAAAAGATGAAAACCTCTGCTTTAAAGTGAAGAGTATCTTTAAACTTTACAATTGTGTCTTACTAGCTGCAAGAGAAGATCCAGAATGGATACTGGTTGAGAAGGACCGGTTTGTGAATGACTATGACAAGGATCATGATGGAAAACTCAACCCTCAAGAGCTGCTGTCTTGGATAGTACCCAACAATCAGGGTATTGCACAAGAGGAGGTTCGTGGTTTGACTGCTGGTTAGGTTTTAATTACTGCAGGAGAATTTTGAAGAATCACAGTGAAATGAGAGAAGCATTCAGATTTGTCGTGTCTTAGTTATTGAAAAAAAAATATCAGTAGATCTTTGCATATATTTTTAACTTCTTTTTGCTTTGACAAGGAATGCAGGTCCTTTAACTGCATTAGGCAAATGTGAAGTTCCTATTAATTGTGTAAATGTTTGTAAATTAACAAAGTGCTTTTGTACATGTTTAAATAGCTTATCTGCTTTGACGCAAGGGTACAGAATTTTAATAAGTCATTTTTAGTTGTTGTAGGTAAATCTAATGAGATGCACTACCTAAAGAGACTGCATAATTTTGAAATAAGAAATTGATTGTAATTCTTCTAACTGGATAAATCATCATAATTGTTGAACTAAAAACTGGTTTTAAGTACAAGAAAATGGAAGTACTCTGTGATTCAAGATGGTGTAAAGCAAACTTTGATGATGCTAATTAAAATGGTTTAATCAGGGGTAGAACAGCATAATAGCTTTTAAGTGGATTCTCATTTTAGCTTATTTTTTGTGGCAGTTTCCAGTCCCTGACTGCAGTAGAGATGATTTCTGCCGTTCTTCTAGTAACTTCTCAGCTAAATGTTCTTTGTCTTTGCTTTATCCTGGAGGATTTTGGTTTTCAGAATGGCAGGAACACCAGGTCTTCCCATGGCCTCATGTTCCTGGGGAAGAGAGGCACCTCCCTGTGTCAGACACTCACACAGCCATGTGCTGCTCCCTGAGCTGCCACCTGTGCCCTGCTGGGCTCTGGGGCCAGGAGCAGCCCTGTGGCAGCAGCAGCAGCAGCAGCAGCAGCCCTGGGTGCTGCCGTGTGGGACCTGTGGGATGCTGAGCAGTTCTGGGAGTATTGCTGTAAATGGGGATCTCGGAGCCTTTGCATGGCCTTTTCTGGCTGTGGTCACTTCTTAGTTCACAGAAATAGCGCTGTTCTGACATGAGCTCTGTGCTGCTGAGGCTGTTCATACCTGTGTTATCTTCCTTGCTTTGGGGTTTTTTTTAGCTCTTCTTGGCAATCTTTCAGATTTTGGCTTACAGCAAGGCCATGCTGTAGTAATAGCTCAGTTCTGCAACTAATAATTTTTTTTATTTGTTTTTCTAATTTGCTAGTTTTTTCCTTTGGATAATATAAAGGCTTAGCAAAGTCACCTGTCCTAAAGAGAAGGTAGCATTGATTTCAGTCATAAACTGCTGTTTGAAGTCAGAGTATCACACTTCCATTTCAGCATTTCAAAATGACTTGAGAAACCCGGTAGTTAAATAACACAAAAATAGAAAAAATACTATCTATTCCATTTTCAGGAATTGACATGTGGTGGCCAAGATGTTTGTCATATTAATCTTTCAGCTTTTGCCATGCAGAGTGCTTTTAAAATCCCCTTGGCTGACGTTTGTCCCTGTTATTTTTGGCTCAGTTACATTGAGCCAAACCAATCAGGAAAAGTAGGAACAGAAGGATTCTCTAAATCACTGTATTTGTAGATGTTCAGCAAATGAAAACAAAGCCCATGTAATACCAGGACTCCTATCTCTCAGAAATAAGAGGTGCAGTAGAGCTGCTGCACAGCCTGTTAGCTTTGGACTATGAAATACTGGTGAATGAGCTACAACTAAAATACTGTGCATTTGGTTCTTCATCTTACTGCTAAACTTCCCTCTGTTTATAATATATAAATAAGCCAAAATTAGAATTGTTTTAACTTGGTGCATGTGGTGGTCTGTTTCTTTTACAGGCTCTGCACCTCATTGAAGAGATGGATTTGAATGATGATAAAAAACTTTCTGAAGCAGAAATTCTTAAGAACCAAGATTTGTTTCTTAACAGTGAAGCAACAGATTATGGTAGGCAGCTTCATGATGAACGTTTCTACCATGAAGAACTTTAGATTATTTATTTTGTAATCTTTTTTTCTTCCCTTTCTTTCATTTGAAGCTTTTGTTAAAAGCACTCATCAGCTGCATTGCAAGTTTCATGCTGTAATTACAATACACTAATGTTTGTGTAAATAATTTGCATTCAGAATTAAATTGCCCTCCTGCAAACTTCCTGGGCCTCTTCTAGCCTTCGAAATTAATTTGAAATACTTGCTATCAAAATTCTGTAGTGTTGGGAAATAAATTACTTCAGGGTAGTACTGTATTGTGACGAGTTGTTCTACTGTACTTGAAGAAAATGGAGAATTTAGATGGTTCTGAAAGAATGCAAAATATAGTAACTAAGACTACTATTTTTCTAATCAATTAAATTAGGGCAGAGTGTGGGGAAGGTGGGGGGATGTTTAGAGTTAGTATTAACTGTGTTTTGTTTAATACCTTTGGAGAAATACTTACATAAATGCCTCAGTTGTTTAAGAGGTTTCTACTTGATTTTGAATGGTTTCTATACTGTGTTTTACTCTATCATAAAACTTGCTATTTTTACATCAGTAGACAAGAATTATTTTTAATGTACAGTTGTAGAGCATTAGCAATGCAGTGGTATTTTACTGTGTCGAGACCTTCTTCATTTGTTGGATTAAAACTTAAAATATTCTATCTTTCTGTGTTTTGTACGTCTGTTTCTCACCTTGGGTCACACATAGCAGCTCCTGGAGATGTGAGCAATGTGCATAGTGTCCAGTGGCAGCATTCTTGGCTTTATTAACCAGAGATGTGTCATCTTATCTGGCTGCTAAGGAAGATTCAAAAAAAAAAGCAAGGTGTGCATTTAGCATTTTCTGGACAAGTTTGCAAAAGCAATTGTGTTCATTTTTTGATTTGTAGTATATAGAAGGCTAAAGCATCAAGGCACTACATAAATAATATTTGTAGTAATAACCTCTAAAAGTTAACCTCATCTGAAAGCTCCACAAGTGAGTGCTGTCCCATTTTGTGATTATTTGAAATAAGGGTTAATGAAGGGTTAATGGCACTACAGGTTCCGTGTAGGACAGTCCAGATATTCACTCCTGTCTCCTGGAAAGAAATGAGCTGAGTATTCCTGACAAAGACAAAGCCTCACAGAATAGCTTGTGTGGAGTGTGTTAGGGTTTTTTGATTCCTTTAAAAATAACTCTTGTAATGCTCTCACAGTGTTCTCTTTGACTAATGTTTTCCTTCCTTCCAGCTCTATTGAGTAAAAGCAGCTAGTTCTGCCTTGTTTTTTTCCCAGGATGCCACCTCTTAATTATGCTCAGAACAAATGGAATTCCTTTTGGGGTAAGTGCTGATGTGTTAGTAGAAGGTTAGAAATTTTGATTCAAAGCAAAACCATGTATACTATATTTTTAGATATCATAGTAATAGAAATTCAAAACACTTTTTCAATTTTAGTGGTTGGATTTATTTCCACCCATATTTTTTTAATGTCAGTTCCTTGGGAATATGAGTACAGCTCTTGCCAATAGTGGTGGTGAGATCTGATTAAAAAAAAATGAAGTCTAATAAATCCAGTGTGCCCAGAAATATCAAAACAAACAAACAAACAAAAATAAACTGACTGATGATGTTTCTAAATGAGCACATATGCAGAGTATTGGCTAAAATATGCTGAAGGAAGCTAAAGTGTTGTCTCCCATGATGCTGAACAAGTCACTGGTGCTGAAGAAGGGACATTTGGTCCAGAGGCAGACTTGCTGGAGATGGTATGTTTGGGACACAGATCCAAGGGTCCTTTTGAGACATAGAAACCTCCTCAGCAGCACCTGCATTGCCTGCTCGGCTAATGAATGTGCAGTACTTGCAAATGTGTAGTGATTTGCTTTGAATTAAGGCATGGAGAAAGCCAGTGTATTGATAAAGCATTCAAAAGGTGTCAGAGAAATTAAAAACATCTTTCAGTAGTTACCTGAATTTATAACAAGAAGAGGGAGGTAAAAACCCAAATAATTTCATTTTCTGTTTCACAAAGTACTTCTACTTTTCTCCCAGGAGCAACCCGATCCTGTTTGTGCTATTCGAGGCCCCAGTGACATTGCACTTCTCCACAGTTCCCTTTTTCCTTTGTTTGCCTTTGAAACATCTTCAGGGGTAACGATAGTTCAAACCCATAGGGAGCACAAACAGACCCCACATTTCTAGGATACAAACAATTGTGTTATATACAAAGTATCACAATGTTAATTCTAGAGGAAATCCATTCAGATTGTGGCAGAGGCTGGTGATCTTTCTCTTGGGTAAAACAGCAGAATAGGGTCCACCTTTCAGTGGTGGCCCCTATTAGAAACTGCTATGAAATGTTAGATAAGAGGTAAGAATAGAGCCTGTGCAATCAATATTTCCATCTGTTATGAATTTTACTGAAGCAGAAGGCCAGCAGGACTGTCTTGCACTGTGAAACTGCTTTTGGAAGGCTGTTCCAGCAGTTCCCTCTAACAGGAGCAGAGAGAGTTGAGTTTCAGGGCCGAGCAGAGCCTGGCGTGGGGTCTGGGCCGTGCTGGAGCAGCCTCCAGCCGCAGCCACGATGGCCCAGAGCAGCTGGAACAAACCAAGCCAGGTGTTCAGAGGCTGCAGTTTCAGTTTCCATGGGAACACAGACTGGCTCCTCACAGAAGGCAAGGTGATTTCAGCATTTTGAATGGGTATGATTTGGGATCATTTGTAAGCCCCTGCCATTGCCTAGATGGAAATTCGGGGATCTGTTTGTATGGAATCAGAACAGTGGGCACAGCTCAGTGGCTGAATTGGGTCTGTTTCAGCCATGGTTCTCCTCTGGCAGTGGTTTCCTTGCTGCTGCTGTGCCCAGGCTGTGGGGCCCCAGATGGGGCTGTTGGAATTTCAACATGGCTTCGCTGCAGCCATTGTTTGGAAGCCGTGTGTCAGATGTAAGGTTCTGGAGGCTGGGAAGGACTGCACCAGTGCCTTCCAGTCTCCATTGGTATTTCCCAAAGCACCATTCCAAGGGACCACAATACACCTGAGGACTTCTGACAATTGCAACCATCCCAACAGTGGGATTATCTGAGTATACAGCATTTCTTTGTCTACTGCCTTAATGCTTTTCATGGACTCCCTCATCCTTTTGCTATGTAGAGTAAAAGGTTTACTGTCTACTTGAACTCCCCAAAATCAGAAATATTTCCTCTGAAGAATGTCTTGCTTGGCATTCTGGATGAGCACAAAAATTTTGTAGATGCTATTTTCATATTTTACCTACTATGAAATCCAAACCTGCCACCCAAATCCCTGAAAAAAAAACTTTGGTCAAAGTAGTGTATAGTTAATCATTAAATTAAACTTCCATTCCAAAGCATGAGGAAATTTGAGGGCTTTTAAAACAATTTTTTAAAAACATTGGACTTATCCCGACTTTTTACTGCAGAATGGATTGAAATGGTACATTCTGCTGCCAAATAATTTAATTACTGGGGGAAAACCCTCAGGAAGTGTGTTCTTGGCGCTATGAAACAGAACACCTGATTTTTAACCTCTCAGAGCCGAGGTGGAAGGAGATGCAGGCTGTCAGGGAAGAGTTCCACTTAAGGCTCCTTGTTGACACTGCTGGATTTCCGAGTGAGCCTGTCCGGTCAGGATAAAATCCCGTTAATGCTGGAGCGGGAACAGTTGCTTGGGACTTCCAAACAGTGGCAGAACTCCCCAGGGCCGACGCTCGGCAGCCAGCTTGGCCGGAGCGCAGTTCTCTCACATGGCGCTGATGGTCTGCGCGGTTGATCCTGATGGGCCGAAGCCGCCGCCACCCGGCCAGCCAGCCGATGGCTGCTCGTGTCTGCACCAGCCTAGGCCCGCTCCCCAGTGCTCTGGTTACACCATTAAGGTCATTAGTTACCTTGCAGTTATGACATGGGGGTTGTGTGTAACTGTGAGGCCTTTGGGCGAGCTGTTAGCCACCACAGCCTTGGTGTTCTGTTCCTGTTTAGAGCAGAGGGGATACAGAACTGTGTCCCCTTTGTAAACCCCTGCAAAGTCTGGCTACCCCTGCATGGTGCGGTGCCCATGGACATAACCCAGCGCCACCAGGGCCCAGGGCAGGGACCCAAACCGACCCAAATCTGTTTCATCACAGCCAGGGCTGGACTCACACCAGCTACTCTGACAACTCCTCCAAGTACCTGGGCTGGAGACCTGCTCTGGGCTGTTCTGAGGAGCTCACCATAGCACAGAGTGAGCTGCCCATGCTGATGGCATTGGAGACAGCATCCCTGGGAGCGGCTGGGAGGTGACTGTCCTGCACCAGAGCTCTTGGGTGGGATGGGTGCAGGCACAGCCCAGCGTGAGGTTCAGTCAAATAATTGGCTTTGTGGTTGGAGGCCAAACTAAAAATAACATGAAAGTAGCGTAACATTTTAGAGAGCTAAAACACACTCAGTTTATTTTTATGAACCCCAACAACAGCAAAGATGGTTTCAAAACACAGCTGTAACTTGGAAATAGTAACAGGAAACATTTGGGTTTGGAAGGACTGAGATAAAACATTCTAAAAAGATCCTTTTCTTTTTGGATACAGATCAAGTATGACTAGTGCCCATGCCCTCAAAATACATTTTTTCAAGGAATTTTCCCTTCTGGAAGAAAGCTTCTCTCCTTTCTCCTCAACACTGTCTGCAAGTGAATCCTCGCATTTCTCCTCCCACTCTCATGCAATGATGCTTTCTTCCTGCTACACCTCTGACCCTCCAGACTCTCATCTGCCCTCCTCTGCTTGCACTTCATTTTCCCTCACAAAGTCCCTGCACATTCCCTGTCTTCTTCAGACCATCAGGAAGGAACCTTGCAAATTCTTTTAAACACCAGCTACAGATTGCCCATGGAGTGAGTAGGGGTAACTGCAGCCCTCAGCTGCTGCAGAGCTCTCTGAGCAGAGCCCGAGCCCCGCTGGAGCCCAGGGAAGTTGCAAGACTTCCTCACTCCGGAATGATCTGCCCGGGGCTGCTGCTGGGGGCAGCAGGGAAGCAGCAGCACCCAGAGCAGTGTCAGTCAGTCAGTTGGAAATCAGTAAGTCCTGCTGTGTTCTTGGTGGGGACAGACAGCTTTTGCATGGGCAACCACTACAGGACTATTTTTATTTACTTTTCCTACACCCCAAAAATGCGAGTGAGTATTTAAAAGCAGGTATTTAAGAATGCTTAAAACATCCTAAGGAGGTGAACAGAGGCAACCTCACCTGGAGGATAGGTGCTTTGGAGAGGGTTTCAGGGAAGGTTTAGAAGTGTTACCCTGTGCTCAGGTACTTGCAGCTGTGTTATAACAACTGGAGGAGCTGATTTGGGGAGCTGCCTGAAATACCTGGTGTCAGCAGTGTGGTCTGAGTGCTGCTGCTTCACTGGTCTGTGAGACTTCACTCAGGTCCTGGTGCTAACAAACTCTTAGCTCTTTTCTTTTTCAAGACTTTGGATTTTACTTCTAAATTTCACATATCTTGCATATTCATATGGACATTTATGTGAGGGCATGCAAATCAGGAGTGTTCTCTACGTCGACATCCAGGTATCTAAATGTGTGCAGACACCTGCACACTTCTCAGGGTTCTTAATTTAACCTGAGTCCTGAAAAGCCTTTCCAGCTGCAAAATGCAGCTTTGAGCTGAGCTTCCCGTGTGCAAAGGCATGGGCCTCTGCCAGCCCCAGAAGGTGCTGCAAAAATGGGGCACCTATGTTTCTTTTGCTTCTTTTTCTTTGCAAGACCATAGCATTAGAGAATAGCTTGTCTCTATGTATTGTGCTGGTTTCTTTTGCACTATAATTGTCCTCTCTCTTCCTGCAGCTGATCAAATCATATCACTGAACTTAGTGCCTTTTCTTTCCCCCTCTATTTTTTTCCTGTCCGCTCACACGCACCCATGGCAAGGAGCAGCCTGACACCATTTGACATCTCCTTGCTTCCTCATTTCAATATTAACTGTTCACCAGAAGAGAAACAGGTTTGGGGTGCGGGTGCTGAGCACTTGCCTGTCTCTGCGTGTGAGCAACAGCTCTTTTGCCCTCTGTCCCTCACAGCCACAGGTCATTTCTCTGAGCTGCCTGGGACAGCCCCATGCTATTGGCACCAGCCTGACTTCAGGAGGGACAGGTCTGTGGATGTGCTGCACTCTCTGCTTGGGCTGGGTTGCAGTGACAAGGCTCAGAGCTGTGCCTGCTGCCGCTCTCACCCCACAACAGACTTGCTGAAGGATTCCTACCCCTCCACAGAGCAGTAATAATGACCCAGCTGCAGTTTAAAGATGCTTTTTGGGTAAGTGAGCATTTACTATGTGTTTCCTATATTCAGTGTATCTGTATTTTAAATTTTTTTTAAAATACAGCTTGGTTCTATATATAGTTTAAAACTAATTTAATGCTGTTCTGTGTTCTCAGTTTAGTTTAGTAAAAATCCAAATTTGTCTCCAAGCAAAAACATAGTGTTTAGTAGTGTGTTTGATCCTGGGCAGAAGGATGCAGTGTAAAGAATATATCCAGTCCCCATAAAACCACTGGCATTCCCAGTTCCTGTGCTAGGGCCAGAAACCTCTTTTGAAAGAGACATGTATTTGTCTGTCTCACAGTGCTAAGAACCTGCTTGCAGTGAGTGTCCTCAGCTCTAGGAATGGCTCCCAGAGCAGGTGAGCTGTTGCTAATTATAGGCTGAATTCCCTCCTGTTTGGTGAAGAGCAGAGCCACCAGCTGCGAGCAAAATGCTCCTGCTCAGCTCCCTCCAGGCTCCCTCCCTGCTGCCAGGAGCATTCCCAGGCATGCAGAGCCCAGGAGCTGCGAGGCAGCACAGATCAGAAAGGACCAGCAGTGACACTCCACAGCTAAGCCCAAACTCACAGCTGACCTAAAACCAGCAAGTACTGAAATGAGGAGATCCGCTCCATACTTGTTATTTGACTTTTGTTTGAAAATCCTTTTGGTCTCCTGTTTTCAAGCTCTTTCCCTGCAGTTACAGGGTAAAAGGACCTTAGTCATTTCTCTCACTGTGATAATCTGAGGTTCTCTTGCAATTGGAGAATGAAAGTTCAAAATCAAAATTCTATCATTGCAAAGTTGAGTAAACAGGATGTTGTGTGGTTGCCTCTTTTCAGGGCAGTCATTTATCCAGCATCGAGGACTGACTTAAAGACATGAAGCCATATGAATTCTTTCTGCCTTTGCCTGGCTGTTCTTTCTGCTTGTGCTCTCTTTCTCTCCACCCATGCTTCAGGGTAAACCCTCTCTTGGTAGAAAACAGAAGGGCAGAGGCAAAAACACATTTCAGTGAACCACCATCCTCTGGGCACTTCCAGGAAGCCCTCCCCACCCCCACTGCAGTACTAGATTTGAACAGTTAAAAAGAATAAAAATACAATGAGGAAATACGAAAGTCGGTGTTGATGTTAGGACTAACTGTGCATGACCACACCTATATGAGATTCTCCTCATTTCTGCAACCACTGGCTGCACAGTGCAGTGCACACGGTGGGACACAGCTGTGGGCCAGTGCTGCCCTGGGAGCTTCAGCCCTTACATTGCTGAACTTCCTTGGCAAGCAAGGCACCTGACTTTTAGAGCTGGTACATTTCATTTGGTATAGTTACTTTTCGATGCCTTGGTCTTCAGGGAGAATCTATCAAGCTATGGGAGTAGTGTGAGGGTGATTAATGCCAGCTGACAATCTGGCCAGGCTGGTTCTTCATGGCTCTTCTTCCCTAAACTTCTCCCCTGTGCTTAGTCACATTACCATGACTCAAATCCTTGCTTAGCTTTGAAGCTAACACCTTATTTAAAGGAAAGCATCTTTGGATTTCTTTATTTTTTGGCTGGAAACGTATTGCCCAGCTTGATTAAGAGGGCAGGAATGTATCTGGTTGCAGGATAGAAGCTTTAGCTATGCAGTAAGTCCTTAAAAGTGAAAACTTACAGGATATTGCACAACACAACACAAGTGTGCAGCATGCCCCTGAGATCACAAGATCAGCAAATATTTTTGCATTCATAAGGATCTGTTGTGAGAGGAAAATGTATTCATGTGGCTGTACGCTGAACAGAAACTGCCTTTCTGATTGACACCCAAAATGTGTTTGCCCCGTGGTGGGTGCCTCAGCACAGAGCCCTGATCTCTGGTTGCTGCACCCCCTCCCTGTGCTTCATCCTGATGAGGTGAAAGCAGAAGGTCCCTTCACCTCACCCTGAGGTGTCCAACAGCTCCCTGCTCCACCATCAGGAAACTTTTGGATAAGCAGGGGTTTCTGCAGGACCTGTCTCAATGTAAAATATGTAAAGAAACCCTAGAAGCAGGAGATCTCTCCCAGCTAGCAGAGAAAGAGCACCATTCATCCCTCCCCAAAGTTCTTCCTGTTCATAGAACAGGGTGTGCTGTCTTCCAGGAAAATGCAACTTGCTCCTCATAACAGGTTTCAGTTTTATCCTCTTTTCCAAATAAATGTAGCAGTGATAGTACTATACTAAAACTTCCACACTTAGTTCAATTTTATTTTCTTTGTAGCGTGGCCTGAGCTACAAAAACATGTGTATTTTTAAATTACAATTTAATTATACTTTTTATTTCTATATGGTCCACACTCTCTGTAATGGTTTAAGGGACAGTTGCTCAAAGTCTGCACTAAAATGTGCTTCTTAGCAAAAGTTTTCTTTCCTCTGATAATATTTTTTGGAAAATATTATTGAGATGGAAGTTCAGATCGGGTTTGATAGCCAGTGCAGGGCAGTTGCTGATGGATTAATATTCTGCTGGGCTGCTGTACAAGCCTGGCAGATGTTACCTGTCTTTAGCATCATGTGAGACAGGAAGGGAAATTCCTGTGGTAATGGGGAGTGTGTGTGTGGCACCAGCAGAGTTCCATGTTAATGGGGTTATGTTAACAGACAGAGAAACAGTAATTTTACTTGTTACAAAAACCACTATCCAAGAAAATCTTTCCCCCTCAGTCACAGAGTGTCTTTCTGAGTCTCATTCTCTTGTACTCATTGTTGCTTTTCCTTTGCAATTTCTGTCATTGCCTGTTCCTTCTATTTAGTCTCCCTCCAACCTCCTGCTCAAAATTGCAGCTGCAGCCCCTGAAATGCAGCTATTTCTGGCCAAGAGATAGGAAGGTACTGGCACCACTTCCTGGCCTTGCCATACCCACCTGGGAACAGGGAATGAGGAGAACTTCCAGAGGAGATGGTTGGTTTTGTGGCAGGCTCCAAAGTGCCCAGAGTTGAGTGGGAGCAAATCTATTCCCTTATACAGCTTTGAATCAACTCAAGCAGCCAAGTCAATTCTGAAAATGTGTCATGGGCTCCTAAGGTACTTAGGATTTAAAAATAAGTGCTTGAAGTGTGAAATGCTTGCTCCTTCTCAGCTGTGGGATGAGCTTGGGGCTTGTGAATTCTCACAGCTCACATATAAAAGTGTGGGGGAGATGCAGGCCAGCAAATATGAAGCAGGCCTTGAACATGAGCTGGCGGGATTTGCTCCCCTGCCCTGCTCTGGGCTGGTCCTTTCATAACCCTGTCTGTGGACCCATGGTTGTGGTCAGACACTGCAGCAGTGGGAGCCATTGAAGTGCTCCAGGAGCAGGGACTGTTACAAAGATGCTTAATGTCTCTTGCTTTGATTTCAGGCTACGATCAGCCTCAGGTTCAGTGTGAAGTTGGCTTTGTATATGAGCCTCTCAACTCCTACTGTAGCTTTTCCACACAATGGTCTGTTATATATGCCAAAAAAGATGTAATTAGCTTCACAAATAATTTAGCTTCTGATGAGACTCTTAACTGTGGAACAAGAGCTCCGTGGTGATAAAAGTCACAGTAAAGCTATTTCCTAAACTTATTAGGCAATGTGCTGAAGAAATACAGCATCAATTGTTTTACTCAATATAGGAAGGGGTTTTTTTTAATACCAGGAGCTACCCTGCTTTCCTGTAGAGGTTGAGCTTTGCAGGGCCCATTGTTTTGCAGCAGGTATGTGAGCAGGAAGTGATACTGGGCAGGTTTGTTGGGAGGAACTGGAGCTGGGGAGGCTCCCTCCAGCCCAGCACCCTGAGGCTGAGCTCGGGCAGACAGGAATGAGGCTGGCAAACCTTCCAGCCTGGCATCCCAGCTTTGCAAGAGAGTCCCACCAAGTTTGATTTGAATGGCATGGCACCAGTTGCATCTGACCCTACTGACACAAGGCAGGTTAGGATAAATCATCTCCCTGCACAACAGCACACAGGTGGGATCTGCTGTCAGCATGTCCTGCATCTCCCTGAGCTCCAGAATCAGATGTGTGGCCATGGTCCTGCACTCCCTGAGCTCCAGAGGCAGAGGCATTGCCATGGTCCTGCACTCTCTGAGCTCCAGAGGCATGGCCATGGTCCTGCATTCCCTGAGCTCCAGAGGCATGGCCATGGTCCTGCACTCCCTGAGCTCCAGAGGCATGGCCATGGTCCTGAGCTCCAGAGGCAGAGGCATGGCTATGGTCCTGCACTCCCTGAGTTCCAGAGGCATGGCTATGGTCCTGCACTCCCTGAGTTCCAGAGGCATGGCTATGGTCCTGCACACCCTGAGCTCCAGAGGCAGAGGCATGGCTATGGTCCTGCACTCCCTGAGCTCCAAAGGCAGAGGTGAGGCCATGGTTCTGCACTCCCTGAGCTCCAGAGGCATGGCCATGGTCCTGCACTCCCTGAGCTCCAGAGGCAGAGGCATGGCCATGGTCCTGCACTCCCTGAGCTCCAGAGGCAGAGGTGAGGCCATGGTCCTGCACTCCCTGAGCTCCAGAGGCAGAGGCATGGCCATGGTCCTGCACTCCCCAAGCTCCAGAGGCAGAGGCATGGCCACAGTGCTGGTCACATACAGGCCAAGTCATGACTGCAGGACGTGTGGAAATGGGGAATAAAGGAGGAACCAGCTTGGAAAAGTTGGACTGGTTGCCCAGCTATGTCTGTGTTTGTTGTGAGGTCGACTTCATCTCCACAGAAGAGGCTGCTCTACTCTTTTTTTTACACGTAATTTCTTCCTCCATTTCCCCGGCTGCTCTGGGAAGGACACTTGGCTCCCTGAGGCAATGAGAAGCACCCGTGGAGGGTGGAGGGGGAGCAATCACGGCAGTCATTGAAACCGGAGGAAATTACAAGTAGAAAACTTGAGCAGTCACTGTGGCTGTGGAAACACTGGTGCTTCAGAAATCACTTCTGAGCAGAGCACAACAGCTAAAATGAAGCTCAAATTAACTAACACTAGATGAATGGATTTACAGAGAGTTCATTTTGGGTCAGTGACTGAAATAATTAGACAGTTAAGTACACTTTATTATAATTTTGTGATGACCATGTTGCAACTGAGACCTTTGAATATTAAAATTGGTTGAGTGATGAATTAAGTCACTGTGACAACTTTGTCAATATTTTTACACAGCTGTATCTGGTTTGTTTTGATCCATCCTGCTCTGCAAAAGTTGGTTGGTTTTACTTGGGCTCAGAGAAGGGGAGGATTCTTATTTCTGCCAATTTTAAGTGTGCCATGAGTCTGTATTTTAAATATGGAGTAGGTGAGTCATGGACTCTTTGCCCACATTACATGGCTACATCTAACCAACACCACTTAAAAAGAGTGTTTGTCACACCCAGCTTGAAATGGAGCCTCACTCAGAGATCAGAGGGTGTCCTCTGCCTTGTTAGAGCAACCCACTGAGGTGCATTTTCTGAGGTAGAATGGCTGAGGCTGAAAGGGGCCTCTGGACATCTCCAGCTGAGCCTCACCCAGCACAGGGCCAGTCACAGCACAGAGCTCAGAGTGTCTCCACAGGTGGAGACTCCACAGCCTCTCTGGGCAAACTGATACTGTGTCTCACCACCTCTCAGCAAAAGCCTTCCTGTGCTTAAACAGGACTTCTTGAATTTCCACAGGTGCTCCTTGCCTCTTGCCCTGTCACTGGGTGCCCCTGCAAAGCCCTGGCTCCATCTCCCCTGCTCCCTCCCATGGGAATTTAAACACACTGAGCACCTTTCTGCAGGCTGAGCAGTGCCAGCCCTCAGCCTCTCCTCCCATCATAGCTTCTCCAAGGTGAATCTCAGAGTGTCCCTAGGAATTTCATTTCAACAGATTTTTTCCTGGCAGGACTGGGTGATTCACAGCCTGTCCCTTTCCTCCCTCCAGGCTGACACTCCTGACACTCCTGCAATGCAGCAGAGCTGCCTCTCTTTCTTCAGTCACTGGCTGCAGACACTGAATTTGGGCTGCTTTGTAGGCACAGGGGAGCACCTGGAATTTCAATCCAGTAATACTCACTGCGTGCTTGTATGGAAGGCAAGTTAGGCTGCTTGGTTATATTTCAGCTCCTTCAGCTCAAGACCTTCTTCTGATTTCATTTTCCTGCCTTGCCACGGCAAGGTAGATTCCAGCTGGCATTTGGCACAAAAACCACTAGTTTCATCTCCAGTTTAATCTAGGTTTTGTAATAAAACTTTTCTCAGCAGCCATAGTTCAATAATGTACAAAGCTTGCTGTGTTGTTCAGTAAGAGTCTGGGGATTTGAGGCTGGGATGAGGTGAGGGCTGGGGGAACAGCTCTGCATGGAGATCATTCAGCCTTGCTCAGGGTGTCAAGGTGAAGGAAAAAACCCACATTGAAGATACACATCTGGATCCCAATAGCTTTTCAGTTCCCCAGAGAATTATTCCCTTACTGTACATAGAGTTTAGTACTTCTTTAAAGTGGTGGAAAAATGTCACTGAACAAGACTGAGGAATTGAAAAGTTCCATAGCTCCTCATGCAACTTTATCTTTGCTTGAAATGAAAGGCAACAGTCTTGGGAATTAAGTGAAAATGTACCAACTCGGGCTGGCTTAGAGATACCAACTCCTGTGGTTCCATTCAGAGCAAATAAATAAATAAATACAAGCTTTTTTCTTTTAATGTAAGAGCTTTTCAAATCCAGAAGCTATTTCGTGCTGCTCTCAATTTGTCCAGGCCTAATGTATTCCTAATATGAAAGAAAAACTAAAAATAAAGGGTGGGGACAAAGACAAAAGGGAAAATAGGTGGTCAGCAGCTCTGAGGTCTGAGTCTCATCACTTGATGCTCCTTGCAGTAGGTGCTGTAATTACTGAAAGGTTATTAACAACTCAGGACTGACAAACAGCCCTGGGGCTGCTGCTCAGCAGGATGGAAATCCCCAGGAGCACCAGGAGAAGGAAAGGAGGGCCCTGCCATTGAAAGGGCCTGGATGAACGTTTGGTTAGGACTTGGGTTTCTGAGAAAATCTTTTTTTTTGTGGGAAAACATGGTTTTACTGGACGTAGGGGTGCTGTTTTGGAAGATAAATCTGGGCTTTGATGAAAAAGTTCACACCTGCTAAAGACTTTCTCTGGAGATGGAGAATTAAGGTGCATTTGCTCACCAGAGAGGAGGAGGAGGAGAACAGGCTCCTAAAAGCCCTCTGTGGTTCTGGGAGCTCTGCAGGGGGAAGGAATACTCCGGAACAGGAACTGGAGCTTTCGTTGCCCACAGCCACTGCCTGGACCCTGAGTCAGGCATGCCTTCCCTGGGCCATGAGCTTCACCCCCACATAAAACAGCCGGAGAAGGAGATTCAGATGAAATTCCCCTTCCATGTACAGGCAGCAGATGGGGGGTGGTGTGGCAGCTGTGGCAGGGGGTGTCTCAATCAGACACTAATGCAGTGTAAGAATGTTGCATCATATTGAGTAATCGGATATGTTGAAAATTACTATTTAGGTGGCAAAGATCTCTTGTGAAATGGAATCGGTAACATGTAGATATTGAAATAATCTTTACTAAGAAGTGAAGTAAATCTTGAATTCATTCCCCTTCTACAGAAAGGCTCTGGGAATATTTCCTGAAGTTTTACCCTTCCCCATGTGCCAGGGGACACCTGTAACAAAGAGAGCATGGGTTCATCAGTGACTTTTATGAAGTGCCTTTTTCAGAACTGACAGGAAACTATTCTAAGAATTTTAAGACAAGGAGGAAAAAGACACATCTTTTTTTAATAAATTAATGTACTAACTAAGCAGGTCTGGTTGCAGTGGCTCTGTAGGACCTGGTGGACAGTTATGTCTGTGCTTGAGCAAATCAGGGCTGTTTCAGGTTTCACTCACCGTGGTCTGGGAGTGAGCTCACAGCACTTGTAGAAGGAGAGGAGCCCTCTTATAACAGAGAAGGAAACTGGAAGTGGATGAACCAAAGAGGAATAGAAACAAAAGTAATCTCTGACCATTATTTTGTGTAAAACAGAAGTATCCTCTACTTGTAAGATTCTGGTTTTCCTCATTTTTCTTCCAGTTTCTCTTGTGTACCTAATGTTACTCAGTAGGAGACTGAAGGAACATCTGATCTCACCATTGACACGTTTATCTACCATGTTTCAGAAGGACCATGGCAACAGTGCTGTGCCTTCTGAAAGACAGGTGCAAATCCTCACTTCTGGCCTCTCTGCTGGCTCCCAAGGAGAAGCCACTTTAATTTATGGATTTAGCTGTTGTCTGAAGTCATATGGAGAAAATACAAAGGGATGCTGCCACTTCAAACCTGTGTCATGTAGCCACATCAAGCTCCCATTAAAAACTGGTGAGGGATTCTGCTGCCACCTGTCCCATTTCTTATAATCCTCATCACAGAGGTGTTCCAGAAGTTTGTTCTAGATGGATTTCCTGAATGGATTCCTAGTTTTTCATCATGCTTTTTGTTGTGATGCATATCTGTCTGCTGGCTTCTTTCTCCTTCTGCTAGCACAGGAGCACTGGGGCTCTGAACTGCACTCAGAATAATGTTTAATCAAATTATTAAGAAGACAACCTAAAACAGAGATAATAAGCACAAGCAGAGTCCTTTTAGTAGACTGGAATTGAGACTTTCCAAGGCTGTTCCCTGTTGCCATGAGTCTGCCAGCCAGCAAACCACCTGCAAAGGTGAGGCAGGCTTTTGTGCAGCCATCACTTTGGATCTGTGCAAATCAGGGGGTGATTAAAACATGAAGAGAGCCAAACAATATGCTGTGATACATATACGCTGCCTAATACATAACACATGAGCAGCCCAGGATGCCAGTGAGATGGCGAGGGCTCGGGAAGCTGAGGAGTGAATTCCTCTGTCAGCAGAACTCTAAATCAGCCATTTCCTTCTCAGAGAAGACCTGCAGGGTCAGGAGCAAAAGACCACTGGGGTGTTACTGTTCTGCTCAGTGTCATTTGCACTGCTACTGTATAGTCTGTGGATCTCAATTTCATTTTTACCTCTGACTATCCTGGCTGCTGCAGGTTTGAAGTCTGGTGAGAATCTCACTCTAGGGGCAGTGGGAGAAGCAGTCTAGCAGCCCAGCAATTGGAATGCTGCAGAGGCAGTGCTTTTTCCCTTCTGATTTTTGAAGGTCCCATTCAAGGTTCACCTCTATGCTATTTTCTGACAATAAATACCATTTGCTCACCATGAAAGGTACTGCATGTCAGATTTAGGTAACAGGCTGCAGCAAAACTGCAAACTAAGCCCTTGTGGAAAATGCCCAAGTCAACTCATGGAATTACCACCAAAATGTCCCAACCTACATCCTGAGCAAAGATTTATGTTTCTGATATACAAAGAGTGAATTTACAAGAAGTGACAGAAATCTTGTACAGCCAGCTTCAACCCACCTACTCTTCCTTGCTTTTTCTGCTTATGTGGGGAAAAAATCAATACTTTTAAAAAAATAAAAATTCTTTTTAAGCTCGTATAAATTCTGTAGTCGGTCTTGGAAAGCACAAGCAACCATCACATTCCCATCCATTCCAACTGATTTTAGCCAGTGGGAAAGAGGAACTCTTACATAGTGTACAGCATGAGCAAATGCTTTTAAACCCACTAAGCAGTTGATTATGACATGAACATGTGTGTAAAAGGTCTCATATCACACCCAGCACCGGTCAGGGGAGAACATTTTGGTCAGAGGTTTCCGATGTGACACCGTTCTGTTCTGGGCATGGTGACCTTCCCCCACGTGTGTGGTCAGCTCAGAATGGGGTTGCTGAGGTGCCTTTTCAGCTGCTGGCACATTCCCAGGGCCAGGCAGAGGAGGGCCAGTCTGCAAAGCTGGGGTTGGTTTTGAAAAGGGCTCTTTCATGTGCCCCTGCGGTGGAGCAGAGCTGGGACAGCGGCCGTGGAACAGGAAGCAGCAGCAAAGCAGCTCTTATCACAGCAGGGCACCCCTGAGATAAGAGCTGGACAGGGGATTTGAGCACACACACAGCAGGGTACTCACTGCTGTCCTGTTTATTCCAGGAGTGCAGGTGCAGAAAAACAGCAGTAAACTTTCATTTCAGCACACACAAAGCAGTGGTGCTCACTGCTGTCCTGTTTGTATCAGGAGAATGGGATGGTGCAGAAAGACAGCAGTAAGCTTCCCAAAACACTTTGTATCAGGAGTATATTTCTAGAAACACTAAGAAATTTTAAAGTGTACCAGGAGAAAAACCATGAAACATAAAGCAAGTGATTGAATTACAGTGAAAGGCCGTGCCATGACAGGAAATATCCAGTTCAATGTACTTGGAGATTCTAAGTCATGTTTGGCTGTTAAATCTGTTTGCTGCTCCTCTATGTATGTCCTCTACACATACAAAGCCCTTGGCAGAGCACTTGACAAGGAGACTGGCAGATCAAGGGAACAAGATTTGAAACACTCAGGGCCAGTACCCAGTGGTATGATGCAAGAATACAATTAATTGATTTAACTCAGTCAGAACAACTTACTTTCAGTCCAGGACTGAGATATCATGTGTGATACCACTGTGGATAGAGAGGATTTCTTTCTGACAGTTGAAAAAGATACTGTCAAAATGATGCTTGTTCAAAACTTCACTGTGCCCTGTTCTCTCTAAACTTCCTCCTCACACAAGTAGTTATTTCCTTTTTAACTCTGAAAAAGTGGATCTTAAGTTTTTGTTTTACTAAAACTGTTACAAGTTTACCTAAACAAGATATGAATGCAAAAAAAAGTTTGATTTAGAGAAAAATTCCAAAGATGCCCATAACAGGTTCAGTGTCAATTATTTTTCTCTTTGAAAATCTGTATTAATAGTTTATTTGGATCAGATAGTAGCATTTAGCATTTTCGGTCCACAACCATGTGAGAACACTTCTGATACAAGCTTTGGAAAAATATCATTAGGAACCAAGATGAGGAATGAACTTTAATAACTAAATACTTTCAAGCTTAAGCAAAAGTGGGGGGGGGGGGGGGCCAAAGGGTTTTTTTTTTTTAATTTTGGCAGNACTTGATTGGATCGAACACAGTTGGGGGGGGGGGGTTCAAAAGGTTTTTTTTTTTTAATATTGGCAGATAATACATTTCAAATAATTCCTAAATGAGGGCAAATTAGGCTGAAGGAACCCCTGAGAACTCTGCTATGGCTGTCATTGCTTGTGCCAGGCCCCCCTGAGAGGCAGGGGCTGTGCGTGAATTCTGATGCTGTGTTTAGCACCACAACAGCTCAGCACTGTCCTGCTGGGTACTGAGCAGTGCAGCCAGTGTCTGCTGTGGAGATTTTCCTTTTCCAGCCCTTCCTGCCCATCACGGTGGTGTCACTGCCCAGCTGTACCCTGGGGTTACTGTCCCTGTTACCTCTAGGACCCGGCTCCTTACAGAAAGCAGGTGAGCAGGTGCTGCAGCTGGAGATGCTGGGATGAGGCTTTTCCTGCTGAGAGGCAGAGCTGCAGCTCCCAGAGCCCTGCAGCAAGCCCAGGTGGATTTCTGGCACTCCCCAAACAGGACACACAGCCTCAGCAGCAGAGGCTGCCCTGGGGGAGATGCTAAGGTGCTGCCAAGCCGGCTAATCCTGCAGGAGCAGGGAGAGCTCTGAGTTGTGCTATGTAAAGCACCTCTAAACAAAGCCCTGGATGGGCAAGCCAGGTGCAAGTGTGGTTAGAAATGCTCCCAGGAGAGCAGAAAAGCCCAGAGCGGCCTCACCACAGCCACAATGGCCTGATGAGCTCATGTCACTGTGACCATCACCAGCTGGACATGCAGGGTGTGCCATGAGTGCTTTGTACATGAGTTTGGATGGGTTTGCTTCAGTTCAGTCCATTGGGAAAGCTATTTACTGAGAGCTGCTTCAGTAATGAGCACAGCATTTTAGTCTTTCTTCCTTGATATTATTACAATAGTAGCCTTTTCGCTTCAAAATGTAAACTCTTGTACTTCAAAAAGCCTTGCAGTTCCCTCTGAGCACCCAGCAGCAAGAGGCTCAGAGGAATATGTTCTGGAATAAGGCTGATCCTTAGGGAATTAAAGATACAAGGTTACTCAGCTTGGTGCCACCAGAAGGTAAGAAGAAATTATGTCACCCCCCAGCAATCCTGGTACTTCCTACCCTCTGGGCAGGGAACTGACACTGCCAGTCTTCCCTTGCAGCCTTCATTACCAAAGCAAAATCCTCAGAGCCTCTCCCTGATGGCTGCAGGAACCAGCTCAGAGCCAGCCCTGAATAATCTCTCCCACAATTAACTCCCAGCATTTACCTGGGCGATTACCCATGGAGAAACCTGTACCAGGAGGGACAGGGCACAGTCCCAAGGCACAGATCTCACAGGAAAATGCTGATGGGAGGGAGCAGCATTGTTAATCCTCAGAGGGAAAAAGAAGTGGAAAGAAGAATGGGTATCCCAGCCTGCTCACTGTCATCATCTCTGCTTGCAGGCTTCCATGCCTCCTTTCAAGTGTTCTAGGAAAAACTGTTCTGCTTAAACTACAGCACAGAAGATGTAGTTTATAGGGGTTTATAGGGTAGTTTATAGGTCTTCAGTCATATAATCCCCTCCACATTTCTTTTGTCTCTGAAGGAACAGTGCTGCTCATTGCACTGGAGGGAAGCAGAGGGGCAGAGGGGAGGAAAGGCTGCCCCTCCTTTACTGGGGATTTTCAAGAAGAAAACAAGAAGAAAATCCCCAGGCAGAGAGCAGAGCACACGTGCAGAGTTAGGAAAACACAACTCTGCTCACAACACTGAAATCCCTGTCAAGCACTTTCTTGTTGGTAATTATAGGCCTGTTGGACAACAAGGAATAACTAATCTTTTTTAGTAACAAGGATTAAATCCTCTTTCACAGCCACACACGCTTTGACTAAGCAGAATCCCTTTATTGGCAATGAGAGAAATTACTGGTGGTGAGTCAAATCGCCCTCTTCTAAGCAACTAGATTTTAGTATAAGCAAATGATGTTTTACACATTTAATGCCTGTATTTAGTATCTAATTAAAGCATTTTTCTAATTTCTAAAAAATATAAAATAGTTCTTTGACTATTCATTAGTTCTTAGAATCATAACAAAATCCTTCCTGAGAAGTATCAAGCACTGTCTGACTAGTGCAGCTTAACAGCTTTTGCAAAACCACTCAATGCGGGGGCTAATTATAACACAAAATGGTAAATGGAAAATAGAATAGAGGCGAGACAGCTTAGCAAGGCTAGACCGTTGTTTAATGAGATCCAATCTTGCTGTCTGATTGTCTTGACAAAGAAAATGTGGGGTCAGTTATGGTGCTACACAGGAAATCCTTAAGACACTAGATAAAAATGAAACGGGGTTGAACAGACAAAGCAGGGGAAGAACTCTAAAATGGGCAAAGACACTGATCTGGGGGAGGTGCTGGATCCTGCCACAAGACTTGAAGAATGGGCTAGAAATAGCTGTGCTTGAAACAAACAGGTAGGATGAAATATTGTACGGGAGGTATCTGATAACCTCCAAGCATGGAGTAACAGAAAACAGATAAAAATCAGAGTTTCAAAGTGCAAAATGGGAGTAAGAGAGCAGTAGTGAAAAAATCCAATATACTCTGAGACCTTGTTGAATAAAATAGGAGGAGAGGAGAGAATTGCAGGTATATCTGTAGATCATAGCTCATTTAAGTGCCACTGCTATGATTTGATAGTGAAAGAAGGCAAATACAATTCTCTGATGGACCAAAAGTGTTTCTTTGAGAGCTGACATTAATGCCATGGTACAAAGCATCAGTTGGTCTTCACTGGAGTGGTAAAGCATCGTCCTTGTCCAACAGGGATTTATTCAGCCTTGAACAGGTGCTATAACAACACATGGGAATCAATGGGATGACAAAACAGAATGCCAGGAAAGGGCAAAGGAGGTTTGTTTGGATGCAGGAAGAGGTTGAGAGGGGATGCAGTTGTACAACATGTGAAAGAAGAAATAGAGTTGTTGAAATGAAAGGGAAACATTTGTATAAGTAAGCTGAGGCTTACTGAGTGATTCATGGCTCCCTTGTGGTTGGAAATTAAGAAGCAGTGCTCCAGGATGAGTGACCAGAGCAGCTCACACTTGTCTCACCCTGGCTGTGGCATTTCCTCTCCCTCTGCAGCCCAGGCAGGTGGCACGAGCTGTTCAGAGCACAGCCAGAGCTGCTGCCTGTGAGCTCTGGGTTGGATTTCTGACCCTGGTGTTTCTGAAACAGGGCCTCCACATTCTTTGGGAACACAGAGGAGGACAAGAAAGCGAATTTTGAGACGAACGCCCCCTAAAATGAAGATAGATTAAATGAGTGTCTGTAGTAGGAGTCCTCCTTAGGAGCCAAATCTCTCTACAAGGGCCAGGGGAACAAACCCCCAGGGGAACAAACCCCAGAGGAACCTGGCAGGCAGCAATGCTTCCAGGGGCCTGATGAAACTGCCCAGTGGACTCAGCCCATCAGGCTGCCCCCAGCACACTGCTGTGTTTGTGTGCATGTTTTTGGGTTGATAACAAGTTGGGGCTGCATTCTCTGCTTAGGGAATTAAATAGGCGTTCTCTCAGACATAAAGAATTTGTCATCCTTTCAGTGTAACAACTGTGCAGTTTAAAAGAGGTGAGGAAAGACACCAGTTGAGTTTTAGCATTTACTGGACAAGGAGAGATATTGAACAGAAAGGCAGACTAACTTCACAGTGAGCTTATCGCTCTGCCTTTGTTGCCTGTGGCAGTGGCTGACTGCTGTAGTGATACCAACCCACAAGATATTTTCACTTACCTCATGGGCAGCATTTCTGGGACAAGAAAGCTGTGTACACAGCTATGATTGCATCTGAAAATATACAATTAAAATGCTGGGGGTGTGAGTTGGTTGTGGAGCATCTGACAAGAGTTTCTGCCAGACAGAGGGAGCCATTTATATATTTTTTTTTCACAGCAGTGATGCCTTCTGCCATTGGAATGTCCTCAAAAAAGAGAGAGGAAAAGTGCTAAGTTCATTGCCAGGGAATTATCAAGAACCTTTCCTATTTTTCTCTCTGAATGGCAAAACTTGCTGCTTCTCATTTATTTCACAGCAGGATCCCTTCCTGTGATGTGTGTGCAAATTGCCCTTGGAAACATTAGGAAAACTAATGTTTTAGGCTTGAGATCCTGTTTCTTCAGGAGTGATGGCTTTAACAATGGACTGTAGCACTGGAAACATTACTACAGCCTGTAGGTTTACAGGAATTGTCTGCAGAAATTTATCCTAGCTCTTGAAGAACCAAAAAAAATTGTTCCTGGATCTGTAAATCTCCACAGAAGCCCCAAGGCCTGGTTGAGGCTGCCATCAACCACCACCATTCATCCCCAGAGCTCCCCTGCTCCTCTCCAGTCCCAGCAACAAGGAAGCAAAGGCACAAGCCCAAGTGCCCAGCAGTTGCTTGCCAGAGGATCTTTTCCAAGTACCAAAACTTAAACAGCTGTCTTCTTCACAGTGGTGGTGGAAAGCAATAAAGTAACTCATTTATTAAATGGTAACTGCTTAGGGGACAGTGGATGGATGTATAAACTGCATTCAGTTCATATGTAAGGGCTTGTGTTGTAGATAAACTGCTTGAGGGAAGGAACACACTCATTCTCTTTATGGTTTCACAGCCCGTGATTTTACCATAATGCTGTAACATAAAGCTCAGAAAACATTCACCACTACATTTTCCAATAGCATTATCACTATGTACTGGTTAACTCAGGCTCCCTGTGGAAAAATGGCTTGTCCTGATCCTGTTGTGAGGCAGTGGGAGGAGCAGGGGTAGAACACAGAAATCCTGTCTCCCTGTGCTACGAGCCCTCCCATGAAAACACCGCTGGCCAGGTGGCACAGTCACTGCCCCACAGGCTGATATTTGTACTGAGCTGACTCTGACCTTTCTTTTTAGAAATATAGTAAGAGGAATTAAGAAACAAGAATTAGAATTAAGGTAAGAGGAACTGATGTGCTTAACAGCTATTACTTTTTCTTTCTGTCTTCAGTGCAAGGAGTTCACCTTCCACACTGGCTACGAGGTGCTCGTACAGCGGCTACTGGAGGGGAAGAAGATGTGCAAAGATGTGGAGGATTTGCTCAAGCAGAGGTAAGAAAATCAGAGTGAAAAAAAGTGTGAACAGCCTCCTTTTTCCTCTCATTTGGCATCTGGAAGGGAATAGCAGGCTGTTTCTCAGTTTGGTATTGTTATGAGCTTACATAGAAAAGCCTGAGTAATTTGAATCCCAGCCTTGTGCTGTGAAGGTAGATAAATAGAAATCCTAAAGACTTGAGAAGATAAAAGAAGGTTGAAAGAGTCAGAAACCCAGAGCTCCACTAAGACCCCTCATTATGAGTCCAGAAGTACACAGTAGCACCTACATCCACAAGTAGCATTTTTAAGTTTCCCTTTTTGCAGGGCAGAAATGACTTGCACATTTTTGTTTCTCTTTGAACATGCTGTTGCCACAGGCACTGTTTCAGTTTCCTGCCAAAAATGAGATGTTTTTCAAATACAAAGCTACATAAAATGCTACCTAAAGCCTTACCCAGACACCCAAACCAGCCCCTGTTGTTCACCAACCTTAGCAGGCTTTGAGTAATGATGTTGTAGTTTATGCTCCTGATTATGTGCTTCTTGGTGCTTCTCAACAGCAACTATGGACAGCTGACAATTTTATGGGTGAGAAAATATGTATCACACTGCTGCTCTGGCTCTTTTGCCGTTCATTTTTGTAGTTGTGACTTAGAAAAACAGCTCAGAAATTTGGTTCTGTTTTTAGGTGGCTTCAGCAGTTTCAGCATGTAGCATGAAGCACACACTTACTCAGGTGTGACATGCAGGAAAGACCACACAAATATGGATTATCTATCCAGCAGGCAATCTCAGAGCAGCTCATCTCAGCACTGTCACCTTATGAATATTGCTCTGCCCTCCTGCTTTTTCTTCCCATGCTGTCCCCATCTAGTTTTTTGGGTTTAGGGTGGTTTTCTGAAGGCTGATTTTAAAGCCCTAGGACTTTCAAGGGGGTGTGAGTCCTCAGACTCAAAGGTGGCTGTTTCACAGCCTGTGAAATCTCCCATCAAAACCTGCTATTTAAGTTGCTTTTCTCAACCACCAGTGGACGTCT
Organism: Hypocryptadius cinnamomeus; assembly: GCA_013400635.1. Classification (NCBI taxonomy): domain Eukaryota; kingdom Metazoa; phylum Chordata; class Aves; order Passeriformes; family Zosteropidae; genus Hypocryptadius; species Hypocryptadius cinnamomeus. The sequence goes on from VYZP01035976.1 coordinate 37,676, forward strand.
GTGGTATTGGCACACATTACACACTCCTGAAGTCATATCTGCCTGATGGCAGCTTAGCTGCAAGTGTTTAAAATAGCTCCTTTGTGCCTCATACCTTACAGAGGTCAGAACTGCACTGCAGGCCTTGGGCAGTGCAGTTCTGCATCGGATGCTCCACACACCTGTGCTCCTTCCAAAATATTGCAGAGGCTTCTGAAAGTTGCAGGATGAGGTTTTTGCTGGTTTATGGTGGAGGCACAAAGTTCTTTCCATAAAGAAGAAAAAATACATGTACAGTCATTTTGCAAATATTTCCATGAGGTTTTTCACACCCCCAAGACATTGCAGAGATCACGTGTATGTGTGTGTGCCTGTGTGTGTATGTGCCTGTTGTGGGGAGGAAAGGAGATGAGAAGTGGGCACTGAGTCAAAGACGTGATTTCCAGTTTATCGCTGGCAGGTGTTTGTTTCAGCTCGTCCTCACGTCACTCATAGGAATGACCCAGCAGAAGATCAAAGGATGGGATGAATCTCTCTTTCTAGAGGCTGCCCACACCATGTGGTTCACGTTGGAATTTCAACAAGTCCTGAAAGCAGCTGCCCTGGCCCTGGCCACACTAACACTCGATCCATTTTCCAACCACAAATCCCCCTAACTAGCCCAGAGAAGGGCCTAAGAGGTTTGGGAGTGAGAAAGCAATTGTATTCCAGAACAAAGCCCAGGGTCAAAACACAAAGTATGTTCTGTCTCTGAATGGCTGCAGGGAAACCTAGAAGCTGTGTGTAGGAGTGCTGGAAAGTGGGAAAAGCAACATGCAGACGGGGAGAGATGGTGTCAACCTCCTGTGAAATTCATCTGACCCTGGGCTAGTCCAATCCCATCCATGCTGAGGTTTCAGGAGCTGGGACTGGCTTAAAAGCTGGCCATGCTTTTTTCCCATGAGATACTTGTGTACTGAGCAGGCAAAGTGGGAGTAATTACTGGAGTAATTCTCATTGCTGCACAGGCACTGGCACTAAGAAAAGCCTCTGACACAGAAGTGTTTCTTGATACTGAAATCAGAAGAAAATTAATCTATTCTTCTGCAGCATTATGTGTCTGGAGTGTATTTCCATTTTGATGAAATTTCATTCATCTAACATGAAAAAGAAGTGGTGCCTCTGCATGGCCTGTCACCATATTTTGCACCCTGTTCCTCTAACGGGAATGCCAAGCAGGGATGTAGGAACACCCCACTGAAACACAGCAGTTCTGAGGGCAGGAGGCAGCACATGCAGTGTTCCACACGTGGGAGCCATAGACAGAGGCCAGGAACACTCTGCTCCTGCTGTAGGGCCAGCACTGCTGCTCCAGCAGCCTGACTGATGTCCTTGGGCTGGGGAGAGTCCCGGGATGAGCCTGCCTCAGGTGCCAGGAGATGTGGATTTCCACCTGAGCCCCTTGGCTGCAAGGCAGGGTGCTCCCAGAGCCCAGGGGCAGCAGGAGGGGCGGTGGGACCCTCTCAGGGACCCACCCCCACAGCTGCCATGGGGCAAAACTTGAAGGCTGCAAGAGCAGCCTTCAAACTGCTGGAACTCGGCAAAGGCATACAAAGCACCTCCTGGCCAAGTGGGAAGACTGATGGGACTAAAACCCAGCAGGGTTGTAGGGCCTTGCACCCACATCAAATTCAAAAGAGTACATTACTTACACCCACATCAAAATAGTATGTTTCTCTAAGGTGCCAAGTTTCAGGCCAAAACAGTTTGAAATGCTTTGAAACTGCTTTTGAGAACTGGACCCTAAACAAAATCATCCCTCCCCCCAGGTGCTAGCACCAGGCTATCTGTTCACTATTTATTATTGACCATCCCATAGTTTTTAGCAGCTACTCAAAAACTGACAACTTGGTTCTACCCTGGTCTTGCACCCAGGAGAAAGGAAGTAACACATTTAGTACAAATACTTTTTTTAAAGAGTGTAGAAGTTTCCTCCAGTGCTGGGGGAAGGGAAAGCAAAGGAAATATTTGTATTTCTTTATTAACCATAGAAACAGAGCCACTTTCCTGAGTCACCAGTTACAGTTCCCCATTAGGTAAGATTGTCCCTTCCACAAAGCTGCCCCAGCCTCACCACACAACCACCAGGGCTCCTTTGCCCTCGGCCTCCATGGCAGCTCTTTCAGCAGTGCCTCATCTTTCTAATGGATGGAAATACTTCTGCTACCCCTAGCTCCCATTTATTCTCAACATTTCTTGGATGACTCCTTTGGAACCTACTCTTCACTGCCCTCACAGCCAGTGTTTTCATGGATTGAGTCAGCTATCATTTTTAAGTTCCTTTACTTCTGTTGTGAACACCTTCACCCCATCTCTGTTCACTTCCTTCTTCCCATGAGTCCATGTTTTGGGGGCAGAGCTGAACATGGCATTCCACAGTAATCAAAGCCATGAAGATGGGCTTCATTTTTATCTCATTTCTTCCTGAAATAACTAACCCAAAGTATTTCAGAGGTTAACCAATAGCACTAGGATTGAGGAGATAGAGAAATAAATAAGTTGCATTTCTGATGTTTTGCACCTCAGATACAATTACAGGATTTGTGTAAATGTGATCCTGGTACCACTAAGAGAAATTGAGTAAGTTTTTCTTTTAACAGAGCACAAGCAGAAGAGAGATATGGGAAGGAGTTGGTTCAGATCGCCCGAAAAGCAGGAGGACAAACAGAAATCAAGTAAGGAATTCTTTCATTATTACTGCAAACAAAATGATTTTGGAAGAAATACCAGACTCCTGTGTTTTGCCTGTGAATGAGGTCACAGCCACTCATTTCAGTGCATTACACAGCTCTTCACAATGTATAGGGAAAGTGGAGAAACACCACAGTCCTTCACAGTGGGATCCACTATTTGTGAATAGTCTCTATTTAGAAACTGCCAGTAGGTCCTTTCCTGAGATTTTTTTTTTATTTCAAGATTCTTTATGTTTAATATTTGCTTCCAAAAGCAGACCAAGTGATGGGGAAGAAAGAGAACAGAAAAGGTTGTGAAATGTTTAGGATGGTGGCTTGGCAATTCTGGAAAGCTGGTGAACACTGAGAGACTACGACAGAACAAATACAAAGAGCCCAAAAATCAGCTTCTGCAGCAGGAAAAAAGGCTTAGCTTAGGAATACAAAATGTAAATTTCTTTGAAGGGACCTAATTTGAAATAATTCAATGGAACTACTGAAATACACTAAGATGACATATATTTTTCTCTGTCTCCTCCATTACTATCTTAAATAATGTATAAATTGTGTTGGGAGGGGAAGATAGATATTGGTATGGAATTTAACTTAATAAACACTGCTGATAAACTGCTGCTATTATTGATGGCAGCTGCAATAATGAGACATTTTGTCATTATTGTGACAAGTAATAATACAGTAATAAGGTGGCAGAGGATGAAGATGTGGGGTCACAGAAGACAATCCTGAAAGAGAAGACCTCAATCTAAACACAAACCAGCTCTATTGATCCCTGGGACCTGCTCCCCTCCTCCATCCCATACCTCATTTCTTAATTGCAGTTTCCTTTTCACGTTGATTTATCACTCCCAGTGCAAGTGGTTTCCTGTCCATGCTTTATGGGGAAGCTTGACCCCAAAGCTTTGCCCTGCCATGGCAGGCAGGTGCCAATGATCTCTGAGCACTGCTGTGGCTCACTGGTGGCACAGCAAGGCTGGCACAGACACTGCTGTGCCTACCCAAGTGCTGCGTAGTGCCAGGGGAATGTGCAAGGCTTTCCCTGCCCGTGCTCCAGCTCTGCCTGGCCCCTGAGCTGCACCCAGGGATGCCACAGTCCCAGGAGGTGGCTTCTGCCTCCCCGGTGGCTCAGTTCACTGACCTAATCGGTGAAAAGGAAGGAGAAGAAGAAATATTCTGAAATTAAAACATCAGATTAAGAATGGATGGGTTTTTCTCAACCCAAAGGCTAAGATCAGCATTCCAGGATCAAAGAAAGGCTTCACCTCAACTCCTTTACTGGCAACACAGGGCAGACACAGCAAATGTGTTCAGCTTTGGCTGCCCTTCGGTAACTCAGTGGACAATTCATGGATCTGCCATTTCTCAAGAGATTATGAGAGCTTGATTTAGAAGCAGAGCCACGTCCCAGTGCTGGGATATGGATCCAAGTTCCCCTGAAGTTTGGACTTGGGCCCAGCTCCACTTTG
>VYZP01035977.1:0-25305 GCA_013400635.1 Hypocryptadius cinnamomeus
AAATGCCTAAACTGTTGGCTTTTTTTCTGTATTACCATATTGTTTTGGGGACTGTTTAATAGACTGATTATCCATGGCCCTCTGTGATACTCTTGCATCTCGCACAGCTTACTGTTCAAAAACAAGGGGAAAACACTGCACGGTGCCTGCTGAGTATCTGCGTATAGCAGTAGTGCTCTGTGTGATGGTAACAGATGTTTACTGGAGGTTCATTTGTTCATTTTTTCTTGCATTATTCTCAAGTGATTCATTTGGTGGAGAAATTGTATATTACAATTGATCTGACTGATGCCTTTTAGCTACTAAAAGGAAAACCATATTCCTCTCATGCTTTGGCACTTCAAAGCAGCATAAAAGCATTAATTTCCCATCTTTTGGAGTACTGGTCAGCTGTCATAGAGGTTAGTTAACTTCACCCATACCCTCTGATGACATGCTTCCTTGAATAAAGGGCCTTTGCCTACTATATGTGAAATTATCCTAAAGATTCTTGCTTCACTAACAGTAGCAATTTTAGCATCTAATGCTCATGTAGTGTTTCCTATGTAGGAATGTAGTGTTCATATAGAATATTTAGCAAAGAGGTATATATGCATTAAACTTGCTAACAATATGCGATTTTGGACAGGAAAATTGAGTGTTGTGCAGCTGCTGTAGTCTTTATCTTTGCTGGACAAGTTATCAGTTATATTGTTAGCATGGAAGAGAATATTGCTAGCATGACTGAGCAGCAGTCAGTTGAGTTGAAGTCCAAGCATCCCTTTCTGCCAGATGTAATTGTGGGTTTGATGTAACCTCCTGTTATAAAGGTTTTAGGACGTGACGATTCTTTCAGTTTAGTCTGAAGTAGCTGGTCATGGTTAGCCTTCTGAAACGCACATTTGCTTTTCTGAAACTGGAAGGAACAGCAGTGATCGGTGTAAGCTGAAGATAATACCTAAAGAAGAGTGGTCAGAAAAAAAGAATTTGCCAGTTAGTTTTTAACTGTAGCCTCAATTTAATTTATACTTATTTTTAGTTGATAAAAGCATGAGGATTTTGCCCATCTCTGCTTACAATTTTACAGTTTTACCTTCTTTCTCTGATGGTGCTTTATATTTAGGAAGACAAAGTACTGTTTTGAATGTCAAGCATTGCTACAGTAGGCTCCTAGATGTGGTACATTGGCTTAATGTTTCTGTGTGCAGAGTGATATTTGCTGATTTTTCACACATTTTAAAAAAACCTTTCATAACTCTGAAATCTTGAACTTTTGTTACAGTGGATAAAGTTGCATGGTATAGTATGTAGTGTGTGTCACAGTGTAACTGTGGTCACTGTAAATATCTGCAATTGTTTAGAGTTTGTTATTCTGTTGAGGAAACTCTAATTTGAGAATAAAGTGACCCTAGACTAGTTAATCTGCAGTGGCTCCAAGGCTGCTTCAGTCATTGTATGGGACATTTTGCTTTCCCTTTTGTGCCTAAGGTTCTTACATGGTGTGTTTTTCTTCTTTACTTTTTGGAAATAATATAATTTTAGATAAATCTTGATATTTGGAGGAGACTACTGGTTGTGTTTGTTGCATGTCCATTAATGCCTTAGTATGAAAACATTTAAGTTAGATTTTTATGTGTGTACCAGTGGTAAGTGAGATTTGACTGACGCAATTTTTCAAAAACTGTGTTTTAAACTGAATGTTGAACAATGAATACCCCACCCCTACAGAAAATGATAAAGTGTGTCACACTTAAATATGTTAGATGTTTATAGTAGAATGTGTCTTACACATCTTCTGTTGTAGGAATGGCATTGCCAAGGACTGGAGTACTTGGTTTTGAAGTAAAAATTGTTGAAACTGGAAATGGAAGTTTTTAAACTTGTTTGTGAAAGAGATTGCTGTTTTCTATTAAATTGGAACTGTTTCAAAGTCTGTGTGAACAACAAACTCCTTTCTAATCTATTTTTTAATTGCTGTTGTAGTGGTTAGGGGGCTTTTTTGTTGTTTCATTCTGGGTTTGCTTTTTTTAACCAACTGCATATGTCTGGTATTTATTTATACATGAAGAAAGTTGTTGAATGCTGTATACTGCTGTTCAAGTTTTGGTTTTTAACTGATAAAATGCCATAAAGCAATGACATGGAGAAGGTAAAAAATATTATTTCAAACACTTAATCACAAATGTATTCTAATCACCAGCCAAAAGAGTGCACTTTCTATAACCCATTAGATTGCTTGCAGTTTGTGAAATGCTTGATGATATGTATTTTATGGGACAGATATGTCCTCTGTTGTCCTTGAAAGAAAATGCTTTTTCATTTTTTAGTTACAAACTTATTTTACAGGATGGTGGGAAATATGAGTTGATTCAGTCATGTCAGTCTAGAAACTCTGTTTTACAAAGACATCTTTACTTAGCGTGATTGCAGAGATCCAGGTGTTACAAACTTAAAATTACTATTATTGTGCTATGCAAAATGGTACTTAATGCTTTAATTCTTAAAGCATCTTTTCAGTTTGCATCTGAAGAAAAATGCTTTTGTTTAGCTGTGCTTCAAAACTTCCTATGCTTATGGTTCAGAAAAGTCTAGAATGATAACAAACATGTCCAAAAAAAAAAAGAAACTATTGTTACTTTTTGTTGGTTTGTTGGTTTTGGTGGGTTTTTTTGTTTGTTTGTTTGGGTTTTTTTGGGGGGGTTTTTGGTTTGTTTTTGTTTTTTTAATAGGAAGAGAGATGATCCAGCAAGTCTCAGCTTTATGGAATATAGCAAATTACAAATTTCATTAATCTTACAAAATAAGCGTATGCATTTTCTTCTCGGCAGAGAAATAAGATGGAGAAAATTACAAGAAGTCATAAAGGAAAATTCTAAAACCGGAAAAGGCAATTCCTTTGTAGTAGTGATTTTGTTAGATTAAAATTAGTTTTTTGATCACTTTGTTATCATGGGCGATCCAAAGTGTTGTGATCTAGATTAAATTTTCTGGCAAATATGGAGCTGTTAAAAGAACTTTGACTCTTATAGTTCTAGATTCTATATAAGCAGTTAGTTGAAACAAATTTTGCTGCTTTTCATATTTTGCAGATGCTCTCAAATTAATTCATGTAAGCTTTATCCCTGGATTCATCAATTTAGCAATAACAGAAGATCTGCTGATCAGATACGACCAATTTATTTCCCAGATGTTGATCCTCACAGTCTTCCTTCTGGTTCAAACTTCTCTATGACAGCAGGGGATTTTCAGGAAATTTATTCTGAGTGCAGTGAGTAAATGCAAACTTCTAGGCTATCCATGTAACTTTCCAGAGTATTTGGGACAGATTATAAAGGGAATGGAAGTGTATCTGCCAATTTTAAGTATAAAGAACTAGCTGTAGCAAGATTCTCATACTCAGGCTATTTCTCCAGCTGTATCATACGTCTATTTCTTACTCCAAATCAGCTTTTATTACTAGTTACAGAAAATGTGGACGCCTCCTTGTCTAACAGATCATGCAGAAGCCTTCCCCACAGTTGCTTAATTTTCTGAAGATTCTATCTTTAACAGTAGAACATCCAAGACTGTCATAAATTAAGACTGCTAATATTTTTTATTTACATAAGTTAAAACTTCTGCTATTTCAAGAATACCTGTTTAGAGGAAAAAAGGGAGACTCATGCTTTAAAAGGTAGACTTCAAAAATTCCTGCTTGTTGAATTGACTGGTTAAAAACAGCTGGGGAGATATTCAAATACTGAGTAAAATGTTTTAAAGCTAAGTGACTTCTGAAAATACGTACACTTTAGTGTGCAGACTTGTATTGTTCTAGATACTAACTAGGGAGGCCTAAAATGATTGGGGATTTATGCAGTTGTATTTTTAACAGTTATCATAATAAAATTTGTAGGACAGGTGAGTAAAGGCAGACTTCGGGCTTCATTTGTATATAATGTGTTACAAAATTTACATTTTACAGTATATAATATATATAGTTTTATATAATATATGAACAGTTTTGTTAAGTGAACAAGTGATAAGTATATGTAATATTGTAGTGTGTGTACATATACACGTATGAATACAGGCCAAATGAACCCAAAGTTAACAGTTTTTAATGTAAACCAAAGTACTTTATTTACTTGCAAACAAAATAAAGAGCCTTCAGCTGCTGTTAGTTGAAGGTGATTCTGGGGGTATGAACAAATACCAGGGTTAAATGATGAACTTTTACAGGGTTAAAAGCATTGAAACTAATCTCTGTATACTTTGCTGTTTTCATGCAGATACGTGGGACTGCGTAGCAACTTGCTTTTTCATAGATACAGCACATAATGTTATTGATTATATTGATACTATATGGAAAATACTAAAGCCTGGAGGAATATGGATAAATGTAGGCAAGTGTGACCAGCTGCTGTTTTTGATTTATTTTTGATAGTATACTTGAGAAGTGCGTGAAAATAATTGTGTCTATGCAGCAAACTATACAGCTAGAAAAATATAGGGCTTGGAAATTATCTCAGAAGTTACCAAAATATGTTCAGATGTTTGCTTGTTACAATCAAGTCAACACTGTGATTTTTAAATAAGCAAGTAAATCTTGCCAGTGGCAGGTTTTGCATTCATGAATCAAAGGTTTGTTTTTTGACAAATGTCGTATCCTGTGGTGTTCTTTGCTATTTTTCTAAGAAAACGGAACTTTAAAAAACATCCTTGCTTTTTTGGTTTTTTTCCCAGTGTCTAATTGGTACTCTGTCTTGAAGCAGAAGTTTTGGGAATGTGATTTGTTTGGAGTCTTCTGTAGTGAAAGAATGTTAGGCAAGACACAGGCATTAACATTATGCATAGTAAAAACTGGTCAGTCACTGGTCAATTGGTCGCTCTCTCAGCCAGTCAGAGTGCTAGCAGAGTTCCTAGGCAGACTTAAATATTCTGAGCTATAGAGACGACAGTGATGCTTGACTGAAGAAATTTTAAGATACAAAAACCAAAATCTGGCAGGAAATGTTGCAAATTGTTGAATAAGAGCTAAAGTAGTTTTTATTTTTCATTGATGTTCATTATAAGAATCATATTCAAGTAACAGCAATATGTTTATTGTCAGTATTTATAGAATCATAGAATGGTTTGGCTTGGAAGGGATCTTAAATATGATCTAGTTCCAGCCCTCCTTGGGCAGGGAACCTTCCATATTTTTGAGTATGTGAATCTGGATATAAGTGTTTGTTGCACTATCAGTGTGTACTTTTGACTTTCAATACATATTTTGTCTTTTTGGTAGCCATTTCTGTTGTATCTTTGTGCTTCAGGTCCTCTCCTTTACCATTTTGAAAACTTGGGAAATGAACTTTCCATAGAATTAAGCTACGAGGATATAAAAAATGTTATCCTGCAATATGGATTCCATATAGAGGTAAGATGATGGTGTAGTTTGCAATAAGCAATATTGTTATGAATCAGACAAACTGCTTTGATTAAACCACCATGAATTTCATTCAATATAATGGCATATATTAATGACTTCTAGGAGTATTATGGATCTTATTACCTGATTTTCTCATTTTATAAGAAGTGCATAGATGAGTCTCATAATCTAATAACAATATAGCATTTTCTTACACAGTTCCTGTGCAAAAGCTGTCTTGAAAACTGCTGCTTTGTTTTCAGGTGGAGAAAGAATCTGTACTGTCAACTTACACTGTGAATGAACTCTCCATGATGAAATACTACTATGAATGTGTGTTGTTTGTGGTGAGAAAACCAGAATAGTAGTGGTTTGAATAGGTTAATGAGAAAATAATATTCGTGTGAAAGCTAGAAATGAGAATAAAATCATCTGGTGATGTCTGGACACAACCTCAAATCAGTGGTGCCTTCTTGTTCCTAAGAGGATATAGATAGTGTCTATTTTCTTAATATCTCTATTGCTATTCAGACATATACTATGCCATGGATATTCATAATACACTTGCGAAAGATTAAATGTTCATGTGTGCTGTCTTTGTGCTTTGGAATGCATTAAATATAAAAGCAAAAGTGTTTTCTTGAGAACAAAATTTAATATTTGCCATAACTAGGCTAATTCTCTGCTAATGCTGCCTCATTTTTCATAGATTTATAGTGCTTTTTTTCCTACTTGATGTTAGGAATGCATGGAGGTGCTTACTGTACTAGCTGTATCACTTTTAGAGAAGTATTTTTAAATGTATACTTAAATTATGAAGTCTGAAATGGTTGGGAAGTGGTAAAATTATTCTTGAACAGATGAATTAGTCATCAGAACTGTTAGAGCATTTCCTGTGCAACTGAAGAAAAATAGGGTATTATACAAATTCTGATCTTTGGCTGTACCACTTTTAAAGGTTTAATCAAAAAACAGAACCAATAGGAAATTATAAATGCTACATGAAAGCAGAATATTGAGTGAAGAAAAAGCAGACTATCACAAAGAAGCAGTATGTTAACCTCAGTTCAGGAAAGCACCAGTCTTGATTGATCTTAGTGTTGGAACTGAAATGTGTTAAATGCTTTGCCTTCTTGAAATAACACTGATTTTGAGTCATCTTCATACTGTTTAAGCCAGAACTTTTAAAGTTGATAAACATAGCTGAGTTATCCATGCCACATGTAGGTAGTACAACATAAAAATAACCTGTCAGAGCAGTGAAGTTACATGTAAATATGTGCTATAACCTAATTACTTCTACCTGAGCCAGGATATGCAGGCCAAATGGTAGACAATTTCCTTGTAACTTCACTTTACCCTTTCGGCTTCTTGGTTCCCCCTACTACTGTGGTTTTTTCCCCTAACAGATGTGGATTAGGTAAATATTTAATCTTAATCTACAAGTCATGATACTATACCAGAGGCTGTCATGTCACATACAATCTCATGTCACTTTGAAGTTACGTAAGAAATGAGAAAAACTTTAATTAACAGTCACTAGTCTGAGATGAGGTGTCATGTTAGGCATTCTGTTTGCGTTATATATTAATTACCTCAAGTGCCATTTGGATGCATTTTCAAAAATAGGTTTAAAATATAAAACCATTGTGATGAGGGCTGAAATTTTTTTTATTCTTTGGCTAAAAGGACACTGGTCAGTATGTTGTTTGTTTCTGATTATTTTTTGTCCTGTCTTTCATGGTGATGTCCTAATCTTTAATAGATCTGTTACTGGCTTTTCAGTTTTTCTAATCAAGGCTAGAAATTTGTGCCTCTATTCCTAAATTGAAAATCTGCAAGGAGGGAAAACAAACTTTTAAAAAAAAGTATTTTCAACAATGCGTAAGAGAGCACATGCTTTATATGTTTCATTATTATGCTCCTTTCTGCTCAGAATCCTGATTGAGAGCAGAGGCTTCTGCTCTACACAACAGAAGGTTTTAAGTTTGGCTTAAACTATTCTTTGAACTCTCTTATTTCTAAAAGTGCATGAACTATCAAAGTTCTACACTGTTCCAAGGGAGGTGTGTTTAAAGATTAAACACTGCTATTCAACAAATAATATGAAAATAAAAGTCCTTGTGTGGCTAAAAATAAAAAAACCACGTGCTTTAATTTCCACATCGTACCATTTAATTTTTGAGAAAATTTGTGATTCTTTGCTTTCATTATGCTTTTCTTCTCTTAGGTAGAACATTATTAGTAATTTACTTGATTTTCAAGCTTCTCGAAATAAGACAGAGGTTAGCTGAATGTCAGTTAAGCTGATGCTGAGTAGCATATCTATCTGTAATACTTCCCATTTACTGCCCCTTATACAGTCTGTAACTTGAAATGTGCTGTTCTGTTTCTCAAAAAAAAGCAGTGGAACTCTTTATTTATGGTTGAGTGTCAGTATCCTGTGTTCTGGTGGTTTTCTTCCTTACCACTCCATGTTGTCACAGGTGCCATTTTTGTATGTTCTCTGAAAATATTTTTACATATGGTATAATACAGTGATGTGCTTTTATTTCTGATCTAGAAAATGCTGGGGATTTTTTCCAGAGCATTCTGCTTTTAAATTGCAACAGTCACATTAAGAGTTGGAAGCAAAATAATCTTTGAACGAGCTGTTAGTGTTTTATCTTCAGTCCCATTTATGAGTTGCTAGAATTCACCACTTGTACTGTAATGCACAGGGATAATTCTGTGTTACAGAATTTGATCATTGTTTTATTTAGTTTTGTATGCAGGAGGAAATGCTCAAGGTGTTTGTCAGCTAAGACTGTATTTTAGCTCACTATTAAACTATACATGGTAACAAGTGTAAAATGCTGCATAATCTTCAGTGTAAAACTTCTTTATATGGAGTTTGATAAATGTAAAACGTCCTGTATTTTTTTAAATGTGTTATATTCTAAAATTGGTTGCAGAGGTGGTAAGAACGGGAAGTTTCATGTCTCTCTGTGCACTTCCCACAATTTTACGTGTGTGTAGTGGACTGGGTCTTTTGGATATTAAAGCTTGCTGTAAGGCTTGATGTCTCGCGTGTTTGGTTCCATCCTTCACGGCAGGGTGAGGGTTTGCGCTCCCCGCTCCTCCCTTCACGGCGGGTGAGGGTTTGGCTGTGAGGGCTCTCCCCGCTCCTCCCTTCACGGCGNAGCGGCTCGGGCCCGGCTCCCCCCGTGCGCAGCCTGGGGACGCGGGCGGAGGGCGGCGGCGGTGCAGCGGGACTGTGGCGCCCCAGGACGCGCTGGCGGCGGAGGGACGCGCGGGCGGCCGGGGAAAAGAGCGGGCCGCCGCCGAGGTAGCTGTGCGGGACGGGCCCGCGTCGCTCGTCCGCGGGGAGGGAAGTGAGGGGCGGTGCCGGTAGCGGATGAAGCGTGTCTGCAGGGCGCGGGTATCCGCCGGGGGTGCTGGCGGGCTTTCACCGGGCACGGCGCATCGCAGCGCTCAGTGCTGCCCGGCCCCGTCTGCGCCTCCTGCCCGCGGGCATCTTAAAGCTCCTTTTACTTTTGTTTTCCTCGAGGCAAGAGAAGTATCATCCAGCTTTACCGGTTCCTTCCCCGCTCCGTGCCATGAAACAGCCTGTCCACCTTACCTGAGGTTATGCTCAGCTTCATCCCCGTCCAGCAGTGCGGTGGAAGCTTGCAGAGGTTATTCTGGTGTCGCCTCTGTTGTGTGAGGGTGAGGGTTAGGCTCACTACAGTGTCAGCTTCCTAAACTTCGTGTTTTGACATTTAATAGCAATGCCAGAGGTCTCTTTTAACCAAAACATTTAGTGGAGGTAGTGGTCTCAGGAAGGGCGTCAGTGTCATGATTAGAGTATATTGAAACAACTTTTCTGGTTAACTTTGAACAATATGCTTGTTTTTCTTCTTGGCCTTGACTGCATTTTGCGTAATAGTTCAGAAAACAAAGTTTGGTACGTACGAAGAAAGTTGTAATTAAAAAAAGAAACCCAAAACCCCACACAACCAAAGCAGACTGTGGTCAGATTTCACACATTTCAAACATAGAAGTGTGGTACGTGTTAGACTAACTTTTCCTCCCATCTGGATCTTGAAAGACCAAACGATTAGACTCAGTGATATGGAAGTGACAGAAAGTCTGATCAGGTTAGATGGGCTTTGATTGACAGTTGTAGACTCTTGATTTCCATAATTTGAGGCCTCTCACAATATAACACCCACATATGATCTGTAAAGAAAACTGGCTTTTATTTTTCATGCCTTTTTCCATTTTCTTGGTTGATTGATTTGTTAGTGGGTTTTATTGATGATGGATGGTAAAATTAAGGCAGGAAGAAATTCAGAAAAAATTCTATGTTGTATGAATATTATACAGCCATTTTAAATACAAGCATTTCTTTTATTTTTGAAGATGGAACACATATATTCATAAGCGTAGTAATTAAACAAATTGAACAAACCTCTGCAGAGCAGTTGGATTCCTGTCACAGTTATACTTGCTCTTGGTGTTACTTGGCATAATTTTGTAAGCTTTAGCAGTGATCGGAAGGCCACAAGCCCCTTGAATTTCCACAGTAAAGATTAGATCGCTATATAAAACATTTTTCTAGCTGTGTATTTTTAACAGCTTGTTTCTCTCAGCACAGTATTGTATAAAAAATGTTTTAGTTTTAAAATAAAGCTTGATTAACACTTCAGGCTAGATATATTTCTTCTGGTTTTTGTGTGTCCCACCTGTATGTTTTAAATACTTTATAATGCTATTTCTGATGATGATTTTTCACCTTTCTGAGAATACAGTCTCTATGTTAGTATTCTTTGCTGGTTTTGGCTTGTGTATTTCATTACATTAATAAGTATGATCAGGATAGTGTTAATTTCACAGTGTTTTTGTTAAAGTTTAAAGCATCATATTGCAGTTGGCCAGAGAAGAAAGATTATTTTAGTTCAAAGTACCCTTTTGCAACTAGAGTTGGAAAGCTTAACTCCTTAAATATCATGAAACTTAGTCTATAGAATCTGAGCTTGTGTATCTCTGAGGTTGGCTACCTTGTTGCCTACCTTGATAGAATTTCTACTCAAAACCTGTTTGGAAACTTACTTAGTTGAAAGTGAATATTCGGTGTTTTATTTTGCCTTCTAGGTCCGAATGTTTAGTGTTTGTGCCTGTCTTTTTGTTTTTCATTTTCACACTGCAATATTGTTGATCTGTAAACCTGAAAGCTTTTGCGAGTAATTATGCCTGCAGTTTTAGTCCAAAATTGAGTATGTGTTGATGAGCTCTTTGAAACAAGGGTGCTGTCATTCACTTTATGCATACAAAGCATCAGAGTTCTGATTTTAAGTATTTAGCACTCAGTTTAAAAAAAAAAAAAAACTTAGTAAAATGTCAGGGGCGTTCAAATAATGCAGGGGAGAATTTGTGAAAGTAGCTGACAGTTTCTGAAACTCACCGCCTGAGATTTTTTCAAAGAATTTGTTAGCCACGTGCCCTGCACAGATGTGTGTGAGTGATGCTGCCTACGTTGCAATACAGACTGGAAGGTCATCCTTTCCGCACTTGTCAATTGTTGTAAGTGCTGTGCAGTACAAAACTTCCAGTTTATAAGAATGGGCAACTACTTTTAGTTTGGCTTTCTTCCAGTTTCAGTATAATCAGTCCTTTTGTTCCTGTGTCACGGTGTCATTTAATTGGTTTTGGTCTCAATTAATGGGAACTTTTGTTCTTCAGTATTTTCTGAAGACACACTTCCGCAATGAGGAAATTCACAGTAGTATTCTACAGGCAAGGAGCCATCTTACTGCTATGAAATGTCTACACCTTTCTTCCCCTCTTAGTTATTATAGGTTATAAATCATGCAGGGGTTTTGTAGCAGGAAGATGTTGGTTAGTTCAAGAGATTGTAGTTCAGGAGAGGTCTGTAACAAATAGAAAAATGTATTCTTTAAATGAGAAGTATGGTGATTTTATGTACTCTCTTTTGGGAGGAGTGGGGAAAGCATAATTTTTCAGTATTTGAGAAGGTGTAGGGATGATACTCACTACTGTTTTTTTTATTCTATTGCAAAACCAACGGACAAGTAATTGATATTTTCGAGAGCCACACTGTAGAGGCCCCATTGAAGTTGACTTAGTCACAGTGTGGATTGCGGTGGTGCTTTGACCCCCCACAGGCTGCACTTTGGTATCTCAGGAATACCAAAACAATTGTACCAGTTTATTTATTAAAAATACTTCTGTTCAGCATCTGTTACAGCTGAGGCAGTGAAGTAAAATATTTAAAAATTCTAATTGTATGTTAGGAAAAATGCAAATCCAATATAATATGGAAATTCATTATTTTAGGTTTGTGCCAGCATACACTGTTTTTATGTACGAGAAGAAAATACATGCTTATGACTAAGGAATTACTTAATTGAGTCCTCTTCCTAAATGTTTAATGTCCATAGAAAACCTGTACAACTTGGCCATTGTTGATAGCTGTGACATGATTATAAACAGGCGGTGCACTTTCTCATAGACATATAAAAAAAAAATCAAAATTGTGCTGCCATATTAAATTAGTAGATGAGGTGTGTTTGTTTCTCCAAGGTTTTTTGAGATACTGTCTAGTCAGATAGGTTGGAGCATTGTGCTGATAATGGTAAGGTTGTGGGTTTGCTCCCCATATGGGCCATTCATTTAAAAGCTGCACTTGCTGATCCTTGAGGGTCCCTTCCAGCTCAGCATATTCTGTGATTCTTAAGCTTTCATCTGTTGAATACAAAATTTGGATACAAAAAGAAGAAATAGAATGTTGTTTAAATACTATAAAATGCTTTATTTATCTTGCATGTATCATCCCTCTGAGTTGCTGTTAAGTAGCTAAATACATTCTTTTCAATACCAGTTTCTAAATGTGCTTGAAAATTGTATACTATTATGAGAAGAAAAAGCAGTGAGCCGTTTTTGTATGCAAAGTCCAGTAATTGCACAAGTTTTACACCTTTTTTCTGTGCAAAAGTCTTAAGCTGAAGAAATTTATGGAATTACGGAAGCTGTTACACAATTATTTGCAAGAATATTAAAAAGGCAGAAGTAAATAAAGATCTAGTTAAGATCATTATAAAATAGTTGTTAATATGTAATAGCTGAGTAACTCTTCCTAGTTTC
This sequence comes from Hypocryptadius cinnamomeus, assembly GCA_013400635.1. NCBI lineage: Eukaryota > Metazoa > Chordata > Aves > Passeriformes > Zosteropidae > Hypocryptadius > Hypocryptadius cinnamomeus. Next base: position 12,515 of record VYZP01035977.1, read on the forward strand.
AGTTTATCATATAAAAAGTTTCTTTTTATTATTTTCTGCTGCTGGTATGCACATTAATGTTTTGTTAATTTTTTGTTTATGTGTCTCTTTTCAAAGCAAGAAGAAGAATTCTGTCAATATAACTCATTCCTGTACTGGAGAGCACCACTGCCTGCTGTTGATTTGTCTGATATTCAGAACCTAGATGAAGAGACTGTGTCGGGTGCTAAAACTGCTGCAAGGACTGATACTGCAGAGACCGAAATGGAAACCTGATCACTTGTTTCATAGCTGTGCATCTGTTCCCAGGGAACTTGTTTCCATTGAAATTCGGGTTTTGTTCCTTGGGTGAATAATAAGCATGCTTATGTGGTCTTGGAAAAACTGTTGTGGCAGTCCTTGAAAGCAAATCTGAGTTGCCTTAGTGGATGGGATAAACGATATTGGGTACTTAACCGGAAGCTGTCTGAAGGTGTGCAGTAAGGAGGAGCCAACAGTGTCTAACAAGAATACTTGAAGACATGGAGGCCGATGAAAAGAAGAATATAGAAAATTAGAACTTTGGGATTCAATTAAAAGAAATGGGGATATGTTACATGTCGAAAGGAAATGCAAAATTATTTTGTCTGTCCTGAACAAAAAAATGTGTGGTACCTGAAATATTTAACGTGAATTTTTCATAAGGCACACAAACTCTAGTGATTTCTAATGTGTTTTTTTTTTTCTTCTGTATAATAGCTAAACCCAAAAATAAAAGAGTCCATCAAAATCGGACAAAACATTCCCTTTTCTATGCAAACCAAAAACCAAGTGTGGCAGAGAAGGGGAAGGAAAAGGAACTACTTTTCTGCTGAAAGCTGCTGCTGTTTTGAAAGGTTTCACATTTTCGTTGTGAAAAAGTTTTTTCACCTTTTTCACATTACAGACAGCAGTGGGCACCCAGTTTTTTATGTTTTTCATTCATTCTAAAGTTACTGCTATTCTTAGTCTTTGTGATGTTGCTCTGAACCAGTTGATAGCATCTGAATGACAGGTTTGGGCAGATGTGTCAAGAAAAGTTAGTGCAATATAAAATGACCACACACACTCTTTCAAACTATACTGAATGAGGTGTAGTTTTTGCAGAGACTGTGAATCTTGCAGAAAGTTTTTGCAGAAGTTGATTCAAATAGTGGTTTTTTGCTGTGAAATATGAACTTAATGTTTGTGATTTGCAATTTCTTTACAACTTGAAGTACAGTTAGATGTCTTTAATAATAGACTGAAGTTGTATGGGAAGACTTACATTTTGGAATACAATTTGTCTTTAAGGATAGAAAACGTATTTTTTCTGTAATCACTATGGAAAAAGGCAATTTTTGAATTTTATTTTTTTCTAATAATGTGTTTGTTAAAGGACAATAAAGTTTTGCCTGTGTGTGTGTGAAAACTTTGGCACTATTACTATGTGAAGTTCTTGACTTTATTTCATAAGATTGCTGCTTCTGAATCTTTGTTGTTTTACTAGGTCTTTTTGCTTAAAATAGTGAGCTTCTCAGCTTCCTTTGTAAACACTTGGAAACTTTCTGGAATTTGTGCTGCATAGGTATGTGTATTTGTTGTTATTCATTTAGCTTGTTTAGATCTCTGAATACCTTCTGAAGAAAGGAGGTGTCTTAGGGACTTAAGCAGTTCACAGTACCTTGTTGGATATCCTTCTACCTTCTGTCAGTTTAGCTGGATGCATATTTGGACAATATGTATCTTTCTCAGTTTTAACATTTTGTTTTAAGTCCAAATACACCAACTTGTCTTAGGAGGTACTTTGAATTTTTTTTAAAAAACGAACTCATTTTCTGGCAAGAAGGCTAAACTGCTATTTCATGTTTACTATAACCAAAATAATTAGTGAAAAAAATAGGTCTGTTAATTTGTTGAGGTGTTTGAATTGGTTATATGATCTAGGGGGTTTTACCCTATATAATGTAATACATGTGTATTTGTGAGTTTTATAATATTTCAGACCATCCAGTGTTCTCAGGATGCAATATTTTGCATTATTAGCTAGTATCTTTGCAACACACTCTGCTCATTTAAAATCTGCTTGATGCTTCACTCATGGTAGATACATCCTAGCAATCGCCTGAATTATTAAAATCTGTCATTCCACTCCTTTCATGGAACAGAAGATGTTTTATTATGGTATTTCAAATACATGTTTGATCTATCCTTTACAACAAATTAAGCTTGCAGTGTGCTGTAAGCCATATGTTTACTTAATTTGCAGTTGTGCTGCAGGCAAGCACTTTCCTCATAATTTGTTCCAGTTGTGGACTCTGTTACGGGCTGGAATGTTACGGCTACTTTTAGAGTGTTTCCTGAGCTGATTAATTTTTTCCATTCATCTCTTTGCAAATAGAGTTAAGTTTAAAAGCTTTGGAAAACTATTTGAAATGACTCTTGAGAGTTTGGGTTATACAAAAGGCTGGAGCAGTAAAGGGGAGTGATGACAGATTACATAAATTTTGCATTAGAGCTGACAAAAGGTATGATAAGAAATTGCATTTCTCAGTGTCTGGTGTCTCCAGATGCCATGTGACACTGAACTACCAAATTGCTAGTCTTGACTTCTGACTCTGTTTTTCTAGAGACCTTTCATTCAAAAGCTGCATATAAAACTATATGTAAGCATAAGAAATTTTAATTTGCATATACATTAACATCAAGTAAAAAGAAAATGTTCTTTTAAGATAAATGCCATCACACATTGAAACTGCATTCAGAGATTCAGTAGCTGCATACTAACTGACAGTTTTAATTTGATATGGTTTTAAATTTTAGAATAAAAAAAATTAAATTCTAAATAAAGTTTTAGAATAAAAAATATATTTTCTATAGTTAACTGGGAGTTTGTATTCTCTGAAATATTTCTCTCTAAAAGGAAAAGCCAGTGTCACAAGCTTAAGAACTTGTAAGGGGTGACCACATCTAGGCACCACCTGGGTTGATTGGGTGCTGCATCAGCAAGTTCCACAGTAAAGTACAGGAATAATAGTAAGTCAGATATGGGAGTTAAACAGGTTTCAAAGCAGGTTTAAACAGCAAAGTAGCATAACCAACATTTAATAAATCTTCTGCATTATTCTAAACTAAAGGCCTGTTTTATGTTGTCTGATTTGTGTTAATTGAAGGCGTGCATTGTGTTTATGGTTCCTAAGATAGATAAGCCTCTGGGAGGAGATTAAATCTCAGTCCAGATCAGGAAAGTGAAGAACTACTGTGGAAAACAGGCTGCATAAGTGAATGTGTGTTGGGTAAGTAAAAAAGTGGGGGATGGAAGGTGGGTGATCATGAAGTAACTCAGCCTGTGAGTGCAGGTATAGTTGACCAGCAGACCATTGACAAGAATATTTTCAGCATTAGCTCCATCTTCAGCACAGCAATATTGCAGTTATTTGGATATGGTATCAGCTAAATGTAATAGGTTTCTCACTGTTTTGACAGTTGCTGGTTGATTTTTTCCTTGTTGGCCAGGAATGTAGTGGATATTAAAAAAGCATGCTTGTATATAGGAACTTGGAAAATATGTAGGATTCTTCATAAAGAAGATAAAAGTGTGCAAATGTATATGTTATCAGGTGAAACTGAAGATAATTATCCAGCATCTGCCAGCATGTTCTAACCAGAACAGTAGATTAATTTAGGGAAATTAAAGTATTCTTTTTTGAAAGCCTTTGACCTTGACTGTGGGAAGAGGGGTTAAACTGCAGAGACTCACTGTTTTCTGCAGCAAAACTTGTGCTCAAAGGAGCATTTAATAATAACTAATATGCCTGGGCTGGCTTAATTACTTCCATGCTTACAGTTATAACTTTGACACTCTAGGTGGCAATACATATTCACAGCAAGTTACCATGATTCTGGAAAATGTTTTGGGTATGCTTCTATTCCAGACTGCTACTGAAAATTCAAGCAGTGACATCATGAATGCTAATCATTTCCTTGCTTGATACACAAATAAGGGCAGATCAACTCACAAGTCCCTGATCATAAGGTGAGACAAGGTTTTCAACATAACTAGAGTAAAAACGTTGTGTCAAGTAGTTTTGATTCATCTCTTAATTCTCTCCAAATCTCCTCATCCCCCAACAAACCAAGAAGCAGCCAACTAAACCCAATTATCAATTTAATACATGGGATTTTGTTGTCACTGCCTTGTATCGCTGATTCCTGTAGTTAGAACTGAGGAACAAGCTTTAGCAGATTGTGTGTTGGATGAAAACCTCAGCTGGTGTCTGAAGGCTACTTGAAGTGTCTAATGTGAAGAAGTGTCTAATATGAGGAAGAGAAAGGTAAGTGCTAATTCAAAAGAAACTAACTCACAAAGAAGTATTTAAATGTTTGTATATAGGTAACTATTTGTGGGGTATGAAGTAAATTAGAGAAGGGAGATACTTATTTTCCTATTTCCTAATTAAAATTCCTACTTCATGCTTTTTATAATAGAGAATTTGATGGTGATGTATAGTATATTTTAACAGTATATTTTAATTACTGTTGCATTTGAAAGTAATAGTTGTAGTCAGTAGTCGTTTATGTTTTTAATGTTCTTAGTGAGCTATTCTTGTATTCTTGGCTTCTTAGTCACTTCTAAGGACTTAAAAAATATTGTTCTTTCTTCTCTTAAAGCCATACAGATAATAACTTTTTCCCCTACTGAAGGAAAAAGTAGGTTTTTTATTTGTGATATATTACCATTTCCAGGGGAAAAAATGTGAAAACAGGATGGAGGCAAACTAAATTTTTGTTTCTATGATTACTTTGTTTTTAAAAATATAATGGTGGATTATTGTTTTCCTGCATTTGTTTGGTCTTATTTTACAATAATGAACTTTTGAAAGAAGGGATATGGACTAAGCATTATATTTTCTTTCCATTTTCTTTATGTGAATGCTTGCAGTTCATATTTGGATTGGAATATGATTAATTAAGTGATCTACCAAGTATGAGATTGAGAAAATTAAACAAAAATAGAATTGTACTATCTGCAGTGAAGTATAAGCTAGAAAAAAGCTTTTCATGCAGAGCTATGAATGGAAATGAGCCATTCATTGTTCTCTTGCACAGGTGAATTTTGTAACATCCTTCATTTGAGTAGTACACAGATGCTCTTCTACCTAAATTGAAACACAATAATAAGTTTTATTTGATCTACTCAAAGTGTCAAACACCTCTCTCTGAAGCCTGATACTACATGCTGGATATTTTCTTTTGATGGTTCTACTTGTAGAGTATGGAAATAGCTTTCAGTTTCTTTTAATTCATGGAATGGAAAAAAAAAACCAAACAAACCACCTTATTTTGTTTCTGATTACATAATTATTATGTAAAAACTGCTTTGGCATAAAGTAAGCTACCAAAATCCTTCAGTTTCATGATCCTCAGTTGGAAACCAGAAATTTTTAAAAAATCAAATAATCACAAAAGGTTGCATCTGTATATGCTCTAATAGTTTTTCTTCTTTTACCTTTATGAAATTGGAAAATCTACTTCAGACAAACCTCTCTATTTCTAAATGTGTAATGTGCAAATGCAGAGACACCAAAGACAGCTTTTAATTGTAGAAATTTAACTCATAAAAATAATTCTAAAGTATGATTGTGAAATACAATATGAAAATAAAAAACAGTCACTAATTTGATGTGATTTTCACAAGCATGGAACTAAACTCATTTCATCTCCTAGGCTAGTCAGTTTTTCCTCAGAAAAGAAAAATACTTAAGATGTTTTCATATGAGGGAGGAATTTAAGAGAGTACGACTTAAAGTATCACCTATGCTGATTCCTGTGGTAATAAAAACTACAATTTAAAAACACACTATAGCAATTAGCAAACAAATTGGTATAAAAACTATGTAAGGGCTAAGACACTGGGTTATAACAGAAGAATGTTGTTTTAGAAATGGGTGATTGCTGCAAGGAAAGAGTAAACTTAATTTCTTGAATAGAAGTAAGCTTAAATTTACTTTGCTTTCCTTTTAGAAATCTGGGTACCTAAAGGTGAAATTAGAGCAGCAGCAACAAACAGCCAAGTTAATGAGTTTGACTGTTCATATTATGGTATATTTCTATTATTTAGTATGGGATAGCTACTCAAAACACTATTTAAAGAATAGTTGTCATAAAAGTGCTCTGCCTAGCTGACACCAGCATCTGCTGATAATTGCCTGCTGCTTTCAACGTGGGGTACTCAAAGCCATGTCCCGCAGGCCAGGTGAATCCAAACGGTTCCCTGCCTTTTCTGCCATGCTTGGCCATCAGGCTGTACGTGATGGGGAACCCTTGCTCAGGCCCCATAATTGCTAGGGTAGCCTGTGAAAGCCAACAGTCAAGTGTTTGTTCCTTGCCTGCAGAGCAGCCTGCAGTTATTAAATGCGCACATCACATGAACATGGATGTGTCTTTGGCCTTTGGGAGGCTGGCACAGACAACAGACAGCATTATTCACCATGAAACTGCCCATCTTCATGCACTGTATAATCTGGCATTGCTTTAAGTCTTGTGTTCCACTCTCAGAATGGGTGTGCTCAGTGTACTTCACAGATACCCTAGTAAATTCAGGTTTTCCTCTTGCCTCCAGCAATAGATCACTAAAGGACATGCTTCCTTCTTCCTTAGTGAAGTGTGCTGCTCCATATACATTCATCACTGTTTAACCCTTGATTTTCAGGTATTCGATTTGTAGGTAATTGTTTTTTTAAATTTTTTTTCCTTTTTTTTTGTGAATAGTTGATTTTTAGGTAAATAATTTTCAGTTAGTTCAAATTAAAGAGATCAGTCATGGATAAGGCTCTTTAGCACAAAGATTTTTGTTTGTCTCCTCTAAAGCATGAAGCATTTGTTTTGGCACATCTTTGAATATGAATACCTCCGTTTTCCCAATTCTAACTTCTGTACAGTCCCTATGAGAAAGATACCATAAAAACATAGAATGGTAAGGGTTTGGAAGGGCCTTAAAATAATTTTAAAGGTTTTTAAAATCTAGTTCCAATCCCTGCTTCCATGGAAATGTACACCTCCCACTAGACCAGGTTGCTCAAGGCCTTATCCAACCTGGCCTAGAACACTGCCAGGGTTGGGACATCTCCAGCTTCCCTGCAGGTCCCTTTCAGATACTGGAAGGTTGCTATGAGGTCTCTTCTCCAGACTGCACAGTCTCAACTTTCTCAGCCTGTCTTTGTAGTGGACGTGTTCCAGTGCTCTTACCAACCTCATGGTCCTCCTCTGGATTTCCTTGAACAGTTCCATGTCCTTCTTATGTTGGGGACATCAGAACTGTATACAGGGTGGGTGACTCCAGGTGGGTCACACAAGAGCAGAGCAGAGGGGCAGAATCACCTCCTTTAATCTGCTGTCTAGACTCCTTTGGATGTATCCTGGAATGCATTTGGGGCTTTCTGGGCTGCAAATGCACACTGCTGGCCCATGTTGACCTTTTCATCAACTATCACCTCCAAATCTTTGTCCACAGGGCTGCTCTCAAATACATCTCTGCCCCACCTGTGGGTGTGTCTGGGATTGCCCTGAGCCAGGTGTAGGACCTTGCACTTAGGTTTGTTGAACTTTATGAGGTTTGCATTGGCTCGCCTCTCAAGCCTGTCAAGGTTCCTCTGGATGGCATCCATTCCCTCCAATGTGTTTGACTGCACAACTCATCTTGATGTCATTGGCAAATGTGCTGAGGTGCTCTTGCTCCCAGTGTCCATATCACCAATAAGATGTTGAAGAGTATCAGCACACTACCAACCCCAGCTTGTGCCTAGTATGAAAAAACTGGTGGGAAAGCAAAATACAGATTTTGAAAATTGTTTTTAAAATGAGAATTTGAGAGCTCTGGGGGAGCTCTCTGGAGGGAACGTCATTGAAGAATCCATATGCCTGTCATTTGACACAGTCCAGGAAGCTAAGTCAGACAGAAATCTTACCTTCTAGGAGTACTCTGAAAGGTGTTACTTTTGAAAAATCTGTTGACCACTCTGAGGGATACAAGAAATGAGAGAGCTAACAGAAGAAAGGCAATATTCCCTGAGGACTATTCTACAAAACATTCAAGACTGCTTATTCTTAGAAGTAGGAATTGTGTTATTGATCAATAAAGGCTCCCTAGAAACTTGGAAAATTTTAAAGGTAATACTGTTTAGCTATACATTCCATCTGAGGAGTCATTGAATGTTGAGGTAAAGACAACAATATTATCCTTTTATCCTGGATCTTCCTTGTGTTTGTCTTCACTACCTGAAAGAGGGTTATAGTGAGGTAGATGTTGGAGCTCTGTCACAGGTTACAAGAGAAGGCAAGAGGAAGTAGTCTCAAGTTGTGCCAGGGAGGTTAGCTTGCATATTAGGGTAACTTTCTTCCCTGAAGGGGCTGTCAAGCATTAGGACAGGCTGCTCAGAGAAGTGATAGAGTCACCATCCCTGGAGGTTTTTGAAAGATGTGTAGATGTGGCACTTAATGTTACTGTTTAGTGGTGGACTTTGCAGTGCTAGGTTAATGGTTGGTTGATCTTAGAGGTCTTTTCAAATCTGAATGACTCCATGGATCTGTAATTGTTGTCCTGCGAACGTACATTGTGCTTCTCTGTAACTGTAAAGCATTTATCCACCATCCTCCACGAGGTGGAGGTTACTACATCTTAAAGCTGCCAAACACACTTCTACACTAAGTCCTCTTAGAATGCCTCCACTAATTTTCCTACTAATTTTTTGTTAAGAAAATTTAGTAACAGAGACTAGAGACACCATATGAAATATTGTTTCTCCATTCTGGACTGTGATGTCCTGCTGTAGGAAGCAGTATACTGGTATCCATGGGACCATCACTGCAAGCACAAAAACTATTTGCAACAGGATTAAATCATTCTATCACATTTTCTTCTTTGGGTCTATACCAAGAGTATTTCAGAATGCATTCCAGGAGAATGATGATTGGTTTTTTGTGATTGTGATCATCATATTGACAAAACCTACCCCACTACATTCTGTCAATTAGAAACTCTAAAGTTATAAAAACAATTTTTCTCACCGAATAAGTTCTGCAGACTATCCAATTGACTTCAAATAATTCTTCATTAATACAATGTCAGAGCTATGTTCAGGGATTTTGAGCCATACTCAGATATCAATAACTACTTGTTGCATGGGTGACATGCCTAAAAGAGAAAACATCCCATCTTGTGTGTTATTATATATTAAAAATTCTCTTCTTTCTTATCTCCTGTTGAAGCATATTTATTTTGTGAACAAGTAAATGACTGACATTTATATGCCTGTCTGGGTTCTATCTTCTTTTAATAATAAAAAAAAATTCTATTCATGATGAGGGAAGTAATGTTCTCCTTTGTTGGCAGATCAGTTTCTAACATCAGTGTGCACTGTGCAGCAGGAGGGAAGATTGATCTGACCTGGAACAATCGTTGTATACATGCATACTGTGAAACAAGCAATAAAGCATGACTTAAGCTTACTCCCAGGAGGGTGCCTTCACACATTGTATATTGAAGGCAAAGACCAAAGCAGAAAATTCTGTTCTGTTGTAGTTCAGAATCTGCATGGTAAAAAAATATGTATATTTTGTGGTATAATGAACAACATTCTGCCACAATGCCTTTCCACAGCATGCTAAAGCAGAGGCTGAAACAGTCATCATCTGATGAGTGTGTCCAATATATCTGCTGCCTGCCTTTGGTCTTGGATTGACTTACACTACTTTAGTTTTGTTAGACAAAGATAAGCCTGAAGGGAGGCTGATTTGTTGATGATGCTATGAATGGGGAGAAATCTAGAAGCAGTCTACCAGTTTTATTCCTTGCTCCTCTCTTTGCTGCATTGTCAGTTCTTGAAGGTCTGCAAGGGCACTAGGGCAAAGGTAAAGGTGTGTATATAGTCTTATGAAACTCGGTATCTTCAGTGTGCTTGGACACGATGAAACAATGAAACTGGGAGTTCCCTCTAAAACAGATTAGTGCATGACATATAAATTAGTTTGGGCTTTTTCATTCCGAACTATGTATGAACATCTAATAGATTCTGCTTGATTAAACATGATGGATGGAAAAAACACCAAAAACATTTCAGTGTACTTTGCTGGATATGAGGGATGATATAACAGATCTTAGAGAACAGAGTGGGTGTCTGGATGTTTATGCCTTTGCAGGCCACAACAGAAACAAACCCATTCCTCTTTGGTAGGTGTTTGTGTTAAGCATATTATCCTCCTTTGAGTTTGCTTTTTGGTACACTTGGACTTTGTCAACTATGCAAGGTGATTAATGAATTAATGCAGTCATACTTTGACAAGTATACATTTAACTTACTTAGGACACGAAAAGCAAGAGATGTGATGCACTGTTCCCAATGAGCATCCAAGAACTGTGCTGTCTGCACTGCTGTTGAGGTGACAGCTTAGACACTGGAAATAAATGACTAACAAAAAAGAAGCTTAAAAGATGGACAAGCAAGACAGCACTGGTCTTAAGGTAAGTCTGTAGAAATAAGATTGATAAGAAGGAAACATCTCAGCAGTTCTGGTTTCTAGAGAAAACAGAGTACATGAGAGTGATGTGGACTTCGAACTACTAAAGTGGCTGTTATAAAACATGCCACATGTGTTTTCATATCAGTGAAGTTCTGAGGAATTGGGTGTGGGAACTTGCAGCATGAATTGTCTTATATGGCTTTTCGCAGATTTTTAGGTCTTTGTACTAGGTAAGAAATGGCAGGACCTGATTTCAGGGAAGATTGAGAATTTCTTATGTCTGAAAGACTCTTCACAACTCAGAAAAAATGGCAGAAACTTGGAATTAAGAAAATGCTTGCAATCAGTGGAATGTGTACATGTAGCTATGACACAGTAAGTCCAATGCACCTGCATGTGCTGGGATACTTGCATTTCAAGTTCCTTATGGAGTTCAGATTCATATGAAGAGTGGGCATGGCAACAGTTACTGATACATCCTATTAAAAGATTTATTTTTTCATTTATAAACATTGATGATACTAGCAAATTGAGCCGAATGCTTCTATGCTGACTCAGGACGACTTGATTGAGAAAATTTAATTGACAGTAGCATAATACCTTAAAAAAAAGTGTAGCTAGGTAAAGAATTAACATGATGTTCAACACCTGCTAAAATTTCTAGAAGTCCATCCATCCTGTTATTAGAAGCTGTAATATTTTCTTAAAGCGTACTATGTGGGAAATGCAATATAAAAGTCTAAAGGCAAAATAGGAGAAATACAAGAAGCAGAAAACCATGTTTGGCAGGAGGCTGGAAACAGCTTTATTATTGTCTCTGTTTTTGAAATAATAGTTTGTGTGAAACCACTGCCAAGCCCTTATTTGAAAAGGTCCTGAGGCATGTCCAAGGACCTAGCAGACTCAGTGTTTTGGGGTGCTGCTGAGCCTGTGTGTACAAGCTATCTTCTCCCTGGTGCTCACAGAGGCTCTGCTCAGGCTCCTAAAAAGGAACACCATGGTCTGAAGGCAAGCTTCTCCTGTAAGGAGGAGGGGGAGGGACAGCTGAGCACAACAGAGAAAGATAAGAATTGGCTGAGCAGGAAAATTAGAAACTGAGACCAGAAAATGGAAGAAAGATCTAGGAAGTGCAAATGGACAGGAAATATAGATAACATCCAGAATCAGATGGACATTTGAGCTCAAAGTCAATGCAGAGGCCAGAAAGCAACAAAATAAAAGCAACAGTAGTCAAGAAGCAGATGAGAGAGCAGAGCTGAGAAACCAAAGAACTGGAGACTGGGATTTATTATAGGAAGAGGGTAAGTTTGAGACGAGAGGAAATGGATGTTGACTGAAAAGTAAGGCTTGAGAAACAAGTTGAAGAAAACGAAGACTGGAAACTAGTTCAGGATAAAGAAGAATGCTATATGCCTGTTTTATTAGTTTACACTAGGTACAGCCAGGTACAATTATTGTAGGGACTTTGTTTGGTTTGATGACTGTAGTCCTTGGGACATTCAAGGGCTCCAGTCCTGCAGGGGAGAGTGTTGACTGCTGAGGGGTTGTTGAAGTTCCTTCTTTAACTTTTGTCAGTGTGAAAAAAGTGATACAGAAGGTATGTGAAGCTGACTAGGGAGAAAAAGAACCCAAGTGTTCAAAAATTTATCCAAATTTCATCACTATATGAAGATTTTAATTCATACACTTGTCACAGACTGTTTTCTTGTTCATTGCTTATGTTCACTGTCATGAGCTGTAATACTGCTACTGTTCCTTTTTTACCTTATTGCCTTCAATAATGTCTTGATTACCTGTGATTCAAGTCTTCATATTTCATAATTCAAGAGAATTGCTACTTTCCTCTTGGATCTTCTTGTTACTTTTATTGTAACTTATGCCATGAATTTACTTTTGCAGTCCCTTGAAAAATCACAGGCATTAGGAGGGGAGCCGAGATGCAGGCAAACCAGAGTCACAAAGCATATGCTGGGTTTGGGGTGCCTGTGATCCGGTCCCCCGATTTGAGAAAGAGTTTGGCAGGGTGGAAGAAGAATGCAGCTGGGCCCGGGCGGGGGAGCGTGTGAGGGGCGATCCGCTCGGCCTGGCCATCGAGGCTCCCCGGGCAGACGGCAGCCAGGGCAGAGCGGGTGCTCGACCGCCCCGCACAAGAAAGCGTGGCTGTGGCGGCAGCGTGCACCTGCCAGGACTGGGGGCAGATAGATAGCACCTGCCAGGACTGGGGGCAGATAGATAGCACCTGCCAGGACTAGGGCAGATAGATAGCACCTGCCAGGACTGGGGGCAGATAGATAGCA
>VYZP01035977.1:25984-58140 GCA_013400635.1 Hypocryptadius cinnamomeus
GCGCTCGCGGCCGCGCTCGCCGTGCCGTGAGGGGAGTCCGAGCCAATCCGCAATTGGCACCAGGCTCCGTCTGAAAGTCCAGGCGGCTTGGGGGGAGCAGATCAGTGTTAGCTGACGGCAAAGAGAAACCCCTGGCCTTCTGGGCGCTGTTTTGTCAGGGATTTGGTGTTCTGGGGCCGGTGCTGTTTAACTCTGTGTATTTCTGCAGGCGGGGACTGAAGTGGTTTCATACAAACGCATAAATCTGCTTGTATTATAGTGGCCGTGAGAGGATTTTAGCACAAAAAGAGACTGCCCACGCTACGGGTAGGCAGTTTTGCCCTAGTGCTATTCCGAATAGCCACGAGGTTAGGTGCAACATGTCAGAAAAGTGCCTCAGCTTTAGTAAATTGTCGCTTCTTTCTGCTATGATGCTGACTGAACATTTTTGTTTGTTTGTTTGTTTGTAGGTTTGGAGGGTTTTTTCTGTTTGTTTTTTCTTTAAATTTAAGGATGGAATGTTTGTGATTCAGATATTTGGAGTTTTAAAAGAGAGCTCTGCTACTATACATAATATTATGAACCTGGATGATATTTCACGCAGATTGTGCTGTAGCAACACTGCTGTAGCAAAGTATCTTCTGAGTCTTTTTCAGATATGCTTGCTGATAAAAGAAATGTGTATACAGTGGAATATTCTTGATATGTCTCTTTATTAACATCCTTTTCAAAATACACAATATCTGCTTGTAAACTAGGGAAAAATATGAGCTAGTGTTTTGAGTTGTGAACATCTGAAGTTAAACCACAAAATTCTGCTACCAAAACACTGGAGTAGCCAATTTTTAGAGATTCATGTCTTTTGGACCAGCCAGGGGAATTGTAGTGTTACTTATAAGAGTCAGTTGATACTGATATGAGCCTAAAATGAGTTTAAGGAAATATCATTATAGTTTTCTTTTCTTTCTCTCTGAAGCATGCTCTGAAGTTGTGAAATGAATTTGCAGATTTTTGGTGAGTTTATCTTATACCACAACAACCTTATTTAAAGTAGTATCAGGCTTATATAGTAGTATTAAAACCACATTAAGCAACAAATAGGTTATTGTGTTTGAACCAGTTTCCTTAATTGTTTTGTGGCTTGATAAGGAAAAAATGTAGATTTCATGACTGTTATGAGGTCAGGGAACAGGGACCGCCTAGTAATGAATGTATAGAAGTATGCTGTTTCTAGTAGTAACCAGAACCAAGAAGAAAACATAACAATCATCTAGAACTACACCAGAAAAAGACCTTTCTCTTTGAGCTTCATGGTGACCTTTTCTTGGATTTTTTTTTTTTTTTTTGGAACAGGGAGCAGACAATTGTTACTTGTTACTGCTTTCCTCCTCTGCCCCTTTGTGACCCCCTAGTGAATGGCAAAACGCCATGTAGTAGCTTGAGAAGAGCAGAAGGTGGGTGAGTTTAAAATGTCTACTTCTCATAAAGGAAAATATAGTTTCAATAAACATGTCTGTCCAGGCATACATGTGATTATGCAGCGCAGACAGTACTCCAGTCTGGGCTGTGGTAAATGATTTATCTGCCTCCATTTCAGTTTTCAAAACTGGTATTGGCACCTAAGAGCATAGATCCCTCTGGGGCCAGTGAAACTTTGTGTTCATGTTGATTGGCTTTGTGGAGAACCTCATGGGCCTGGAAACGGTGGAGTGTCACTCCTCCACTCTCCCCAGGAGTTCTTGTTTGCCTCTGCATAACCATACTGGGAGGTGTCCTGAATAATAGAAAACAGGTTTTAATGGCCATGAAGCCAGAATTGTGCTGCCTTTAAAGTGGGGTTGCAGTACAGGACAGCATGTCACAGGAAAGCTGCAGCAGTGTGAGGGGAAGCTCAGTCCCTTCATGTTGCTGTCAGCACTAGGATGAACATGACTGCTGTTACAAATAGGATGCACAGACCATGCTGGACTGCTGTATCCCATCTACAATGTCTGACAGTGTGGCTGTAGTCTGGTCTGTGGAAGCTAAATGAAACTATTCCAGGAGGAAAAATCGATGTGAACTGTTGCATTACTCTTCATACCTATTTTCCTACATAAATAGTTCCTTCATCCCTCCTTTTTGTGGTTCAGATTATCTTAAGTTTATTTTTTACTTAGTAGCATTATGTTAAGGGAAAAGGCAGATCCCTGCATGTGTGCATCCCTCCAGCAGGGTGATCTGTAGGTTTTTCTGTGCTCTCCTAACACCTAGGAGGTGTTAGGTTCAAACAGGGTAATCCAATTTTTTGCCAGTTGCAGCAATGAGTTTGAGACTTCTCAGATGATACACAGCACAGTAAGAACCTGAGGCGGTCACAGTTTAAGCAAGTTTTGGTCTTCCCTCTGTGTTCTTTTCAGACAGGCTCTATCAAATGCTGTGTAAACCTTCCTTGAGTCTTGTAATATATAAACTTATTACTGTGTAACATACAGTTTTATATAGGTAAAACCTTGTGATCGTCTTTGTATGACTTGAATTACCAGTTCTATTGCTTTACGTTCTTCTCTCTAACACTTTCCCTCAGTTTTTGAGGTGGTAATACTTTTGCATCCCAGCTGAAAGAATAGAGACCCTGGTCAGGGGCCAAAGCTGTTTAAGTCTCAAAAAAAGGTCGGTAGCATTAAAGCACTTGTCTTCATCCTTTCTGTAGGATTGCCATTCCTTTGCATCTCTGTCATAGTGAAGTTGCTGGTACAACCTGTTCTAAGTTGTGAGTACCCTCTGTCCATCATATAGGAACAGAATGAAGCATGTAAAAACAGTTTCTGAGCTTTCTTGGTGTTCTTTTTACCAGGAATCAAGCTGGGTGCTGTCATGATGTACTTTGATAAGTGCTAGTCAGAGAAAGGAGTTTTTAAAACCCATTGGTGATGTGACATATTGTCATCTCAGTTTCCAAATCACAAGTTCTTTGGCTGCTAATAAAATTGTTGCTTCTGGTTTTTCGTAATTATTAAGTCTTAGAGATGAGAGTGGAGGTCAACCCTCTTCAGTGTTATCAGTAATGGAAATGTCTGCAGAGGAATGGTGTTGGGGCAGATGCATGCCTCCCAGCCTCCAGTGGTTTCAGGTATAGTGGTCTGGAACTTGGTAAGCACTACGGCTGCACTTTGGTGTCAGCTCCAAATTAGTGTTTCCACTACGGAAATGTTTTCCTAGTGAGGTCTTAGTGCTAGAGATTGCACATGGGTGACTGGGACTCAGTTGTATCTGAAGGGTTGGTAGCCTGTTGTGACTCTAGTGCTACTTTAGCCTGCATTGTTGAGGTCAGGTGGTGAAAATAAATTTTTTACCAGCCTGGTTGGGGTGGGATGATCCCAGGTTTGATCAGTCCTAGTCCTATCAATTTTATAAACCAGGACACTTGATTACCTTGTATTGGTGCAATTTAACCCCCAAAGAGGCATAGCAGAGCTTCTACTAGTACATCCCAAGTGGTTATGAAATACATCCACCTCTCTGCCTGGTGCTTAACCTGTGTTTCAGAAAGGCTGTGTGGCAGTGCTGTTTAACCTCAGCCCTCACAGCGAGCTTGTCCTGTCCATTCTCCTTACAGCACCCTCCTTGCCCCTGCTCTGGCCCTTCTCTCATCACTTGTGCCACCACAGTTCATGAGACCATCCCAACACACATGCAGGCATCCTGGTGAGCAGGGAGTGCTGCCAGAAGGCTGGGTGGCATTTGGAGCTGCCACTTGAGGGAGAGGAGTTGTCATCATGGTGGAGCAGACAGGAGAGCATGCCTTGGAACATAGCCTGCCAGCTGAGAGCCTGGAGCCACAGCCCAGCTTTGTGCCAGGAGGGCAGTGCTGATGGCTGCCAAGTCATTCTGTGCAGCCTGGCTTAAACTGCAATCACAGCTGCTCCATTCTGCCTGGCCCCGGGGAAACCTAAGCCTTTGGGAGTCACTTTTGCCGCTGTTGTAACCCCCAGTGAATAAACAAGGGGATAAACCTGGTGTGGCTTAGACATGAGGCTGAAGGTGCAGAAAGACCTAGTGGAGAGCTTAGGGGTGTGTCCAGGTGGTCTCTGGGGCAAAGGGGCACAAAGGGGCCCTGCAATCCTCAGTGGCTGGTCTCAGGCCATAGGTGACTCTTCCCCCAGCAAGTTTGTGGGTCTGCAATGTTTGATGGGTTGATGATGTGACTTATCTGTCATTAATAACAATTTATTATTAACTGTGAGCCAGCATGGAAAAGGAAAACTTCTTTTTGGAGGGTGGTGTGGAGGGCAGAGTTGAGAAGAGAGATAAGACATGTGCAGGTGAGAAATGCAGAAGTGGGGCTGACCATACCTAGAGCCTCTTTAGAAATCACCCAAGAATGTTTCCTCTTTCTTTGGAAAATGCAGTTTCAGTTCTGTGACCTGTCTTGTAGTGTGTGCAAGGGCCACTGTATGCAGCTGTCAAACCCAAGAAAATTTTGTTGCTATGTGAAACAAGCAATGCAGCAAAAAGAATTCTTATAGAAATGACAGTGAACAGTCATATGGCTCCAGTGGTGAGCTCTGTGGATTGCTCGCATCATGGAATCATAGAAGCACAGAATAATTTGGGTTGGCAGCGACCCTAAAGATCATCTAGTTCCAACCTACCTGGCACCTTCCTCTAGAGCAGGTTGTTAATAAAGTGTGACTTCCTGGGGTCCTTCATGCTTCTTCCAAATGAATTTTGCAACCTGCATTTGATTTTCACGTCAGATATTACAGATATATCTGACCTTTAGAGAGTCACCTCTGTAGTCAACATTAAACCCTGTGTTGGGAAGACTTTAAATAGGCAAAAGAAAGCTCTGGTATTTACTATCAGATATTTTTTTCTCTTCCTCCTCCTGGTTTAAACTAGGTAGACCTTTGTGCTCAGTGATTTTGAATCTTTTGATGAAGGAACACATTTGTCACAGCAATGGGGGGCTGACCTCTGTGATTGTTCAGTGCTAGGTAGGTGAGACCCAATTTTAAAAAGAGCAAGTTGATTAGCTTTTGATAAGATGAAGTGCTTAACAAATAACAAGTAACAAGAACTGCCTTTCTATGACTGACTTTCAAAGTGGAAATCTGAATGAGACTTGAAACATTGTATTGACTCTCTGAATAATACATTTGAAAAATCATTTTCTTATGGCTTCTTGGATTTTTACTTTAAAATTACTTACAACAAGATCATTTAATCTGGGACATGTAACTTCTTGGAATATTTATAATGTTCTGATTATATGGCATTAATTATTAAAAACCAGCAAATGCTGGACTTTCTTTGGGACTGACTTCCAAAATATTGTTGGTAAGACTGATAGGAGTGTCCATTGAAAAAATGGTGAAAATTTTGTCTCCAAAAGAGACACAGTAAAATAAGGCATGGTTCTTTTTAAAGATCTATAATAATTTTCAAATATAGTTTGGATCAATTTGCCATTTCTTCCTCTATTACTGGTGCCTGCTTTTATTTGATGCAAGTTTTAGGCATCTCCTATAATTTATTCTGCAATTTGGACTGGTTTTGTCAATTGAAACATTTAGAATATGTATTTCTGTATCTTTACATATGACTAACTTGTTCAGTAATTTATATGTTATGCTGACCATTGAACTGGTTTTATATGAGATGATATACAGTATTATATTGTATGCAGTGCCAAAATAAACCAATTGTTAGCTTTTAGCAAGGTGGCTGCCATCAGCCATAGGCAGATTTTTAAATTATGTGTATGGAGCATAGTTACGAAGAAGTCAGATCCGAACTGCCAGCAATCACCATGCTTCTAGAACAGTGGGTTTTGGAGTGACCTACTTTCAGTGGAAGGCTGAATTACATGTCATGTCACACAGACTTTTTGCATTTCCAGTTGGGGGAACCTTTTTTTAAGCAATTCACAGATATCTCCTGTCAGTAAAAGATTTCTATCAATGTTTTTGAGGCCTGTTTCAAGGATAAATCTGAAGGATATAAATTGTGGTTTGAGATTTCTTGTGTTTACTTCTTTTGCAAAATCCTGGGATGTTGGCAGCAGTGCTGAGGTGAGGTTTTGTGTGTCCTTCCCCACCTAGCCCAGTGCCATGGTCTGTGCAGAGGGACAGGTCTGCTCAGTCCCTCCCTCTGCAAACCAGCAGTTCCTCCACCAGCGCCTGCATTCTGAGCTGGATGTGCTCTTGGAGCAGCGCTCTTTGATGTGTTTTTCTAAGACATTGTATGTTAAGGGATAGCAGAAAGGCTTACTTGATCAGTTAATAAACTTAAAAAGTAGCAAGTGATAAACTAATTAAAGGTCTGATATTCCAGACTAAGACAAGATTTCCATCAGTTCTTTGTGTGTCCCACACTCCTGTGTCCCAGGAGTCAAGATGATCTTTTCTCACAAGGAGGCTTAGTATTACCTACATTTTGTTGTCATTGGGTATATGTGTTGGTATTTGTTGTGTTGTGTGGTCTACTCTGGATCAGAAGCACCACACTGGAAAGCCCAATAAAGTCAAAGGGTTTTTGTTTTTTTGGCTAAGCTTGGGTTCAAAATAGTGGAAACAGTTTTATGAGCCTTTGATGCAAGACCCTAATCCAGAAAATCACTTAAGCATACCTACTTAGCTTTTAAGTACAGTTGATTAACTGTGAAAGAAAATGCTACAGCATTCTGTGGAGTTAAGATTGAATTAATGTATTTTTGAAAAGCTAACACACTACTTTTGTTCTGATGAAAAAAACCCTTAAAATCTCTCTTCAGAATGTCTGACAAGTTGCAAGAAGTCCTAATATCCTTCTCTGACTTGGGTCTGCATTTATCCTGCAAGCGCAGGTGACTTCTGTTAGTGTTTGTACTGTATTTCTGAACAACTAAGAATATGTTTCCAGTGGATGAGTTTGAATTGGTTACTAGGAAATAATCACAGAAATTCTGCTGTGACCTGAAATTACATATTGTCTTTAAAAGAGGAAAATAGAAAAGCTTCTCAGTGCTACTGAATCTGCAGTCTGCCTGCAAAGGCAGATTGAGACTAGCTGATAGTTGTTTTATGATTGGCCATGGTGGACAGGTGAACAGTGGAAGCATTCAAATGAAATTATTTGCGCAATATCTTTCAAATCTTAGTGAATTGTAGTGATGAAAATTTTCTGATGAATTCTATTGCTTATAGTTGTGTATTTCCACAGGTGTGCAGAATCTTGAACACTGGGGCAAAGAAGTAGGTAAGAAAGACTGGAAAAGCAAAAGCTGCCAGTTAGTAACAGATGCACCAATGTATTGTAGTGATGGAGATCAGAGGAACCACAGCATGTCCGTGTTACAGAGCCAGGTGGTTGTCCTATGACAGGGTAGCCTAAACTCAAGGAAACTCTAGAAGACCTGAGAGACCATTGAAAACCTCTCATGAGCTCATATTTTACTACATGTGACCCTGGAGTTTTGCAGTGTTTTTCTACCCTAGTGGATCCAGAGTGGTGTTCTTTGTTAAGCAATCAGTTGTTACATTACTTCATACCATAAGCATGCATGGAGTGGGTGCTGAACCACAAAGTTCCTGCTATGAAAAGCTCGTGTGAAACAGCCTGTTAAGTTGGAAATCTCTTTAATGCTGGCAGTAATTTAACCAGTTGGTAATGAAGCCGTGTAGAGTTTTCAGGGGTAAGGAAGGGTTCAAGATATACCCGCATGCTTAAGCCCCAAGCTCTTGTGAAATAGTCTTGAGTACTAGCTTACAGGAACTCTGGCTGCATTTCAGGTATCTAATGTTACTGTAAGTGACTTGCTACATGTGAAGTTAATTTGGAAAGGGCTTAAGATATTTTAGGACACTCTGCTTGCAGTGGATTCTTGCGGTACCTGTAATAAGGGGAAGTTCTTTCCCTCCTCTGATGTATTTGAATAAAGGATTGCCACAGACTGCACCATGCTGACTTCTAACAGACCCCTGAAGATAGTACCTCCCTCCTTCACAGGCACTAAAAGTCAGTTTGGATCTTTCAGGTATTTCTGATTATTAACGTCATTAGCAAGGTTCTTTGCTTATATGCTTGAATACTGAGGAAATTCGATTTGCCCCATGATCATCTGTTGCTTTTTGAAAGCGTGTTTGCTTTCATCTAGTAATTTTGAGGGCAAGAAAAGGCTGTATAAAAGTTGTACATGATGCAATTTTTTTTATGCCTTTTTTTTTTTTTTTATTGCTAATATTTTGACAAACCTGTTCAACGATGCAGAAATAGAAATACTGACACTAGTACTTAAGAGCTTTTAGGAAACCCCAGCTCTTTGGAAGTGACATTGTGTACTGGTTTCACTAAACAGAGAGTGTATGCAGAGCTGAGATGTGGTGCTTGACAGAACTTTCCGGCTCTTGAAGTACTGTTTTGGCTAAGGCACTATGTTTCTTGGTTATCAGTACAAATTTGTTGCAGTTTCAGTAAGCTACTTACAACTTGATTGTTCTGCCTAGTTTCCAGCACAACTGTACTTTGACGAAATGAACTAACCTGTTATGTAAACTGGTTAGTCATTGTGTGATTTCTAATTATGTGCACCTGTCTGGAGCTACAGTGTGTCATTAAAAGCAATTGTTGGTGTTTTGTCCAAAAATAACATGTTTCAATAATGGATGATGTTATTCTGCACAGAGATATGTGCCTTCTAATTTTCTTTTGCAGGGAATTGCACAGCATCCAGAGCAGCATGGCGTTTCATCAGGAAATATGTGTATCTGTGCCTTTCACCCTAAAGTGGGCATAAATACAGCTGAGGATACTAAAAGATTGTTGTTTCATATTGACAGTGTAACCTAGTTTTCCTGAGTTTGGTACTTGCCCCATGAACAGTGTTTATTGTCTGGTCTTGAAGGAGCTGAATGTTTCCTGCCGCTCTTGGTTTAGTAAAGCAAATTTCAGAGCAGGGAGAGCGTACATTAACCCCCTGCTTGGCAGTGTTTATTTGTCACAATGCATCTACAGGCTTTGGCTGCAGCAAGCCTTTGCAGGGATGGTGATGGAGGGGTGTGCGGGCTGAGGCAGTAGAAAGCAGAAGCAAAAATTGAAGCATTCATGCGTTTTTGTTGGAAGGGTGGTGGTGAAATCAGTGAGGGGAGCAGCACGGCAGGACATCACAGGGCTGCATTGTCCTGTCCCTGCAGGCTAGTCAGCCAAGCTCTGTGCACCTGCCCAGCCACCCCAGTGGGATGGTGGCACAGTCACTCTCCTTGCTGATAGCACCCCTGCATTTTGAAGGACCTCTCTGCTAGGCTGGGTTTTTAGGTTTTGTCTGCTCTCACTGCTCAACAGAAAGAATTTTAAAGAAATGGGTGGTGCGTATGTTTTCTTATGTATTACACTCTGATCTCTTTCTTTACTTCTGGAAACCTTAATTTTTGAACATTTTGACCTGACAATGTCCCTTTAATACCATATTATGCAAGGATCTCAGACATTAAAGATACTGGAAAAGTGATTAAAAGCAATTTTGTAAAAACTACTCATGTGCCTTAAATTTCAGAGCCAAACTCTTGCCACTCCATTGACTAAATCAGTCTGGAAATCTCCAAAGCCTCTTCTGTGGCAGGGAATTATAAGCAGCAAACCTAATCCTCAGACTGGTGAGGAAAGAGAAGCCAAAAGTCCCAAACACAGGTCTCAGGACTTCCTTAGAGGAAAAAGCAGGAGGAAAGCTGCAATATAAACTTGATTTCAGGTCTTTGGTATATCAGAGCAGAAATTTGCCAGTCAGAAGGAGTGTGTAGTTGTTTTTTTGTCTCCTTTAGGATTTGGTGGTGAAAAGTACACCTCAATGTATACAGACCTCATTGTAGTGACAGGGAACACTTTTATTTGTTGTTGAAATTTAATTAAATTATGACAGATTTGGAATATTAGTCAGAGTTTTGTGAAAGGACATGTACACGCTACAGAAGTTTTTTACAAAACTAGGAATCAAGAGCTAGACTAGAAAAGTCTGCAGTCAGAAGTCTCCTCTTTCCATTTTTATTTGCCCAGCCCTGAAGTCATGGATGGCTGTAAAAAAGCATGAAGTTTCAAACTTCTTTTCCTAATGATATAATTAGTCTAAAAGCCTAAGCAAAGTCTTAGATTAAGAAATTGATGTTAAGGTTCTGCTATAAATTATACATACTAAGTGAAGATTTTACCTATAAAAATTAAGACTAATTAGTTAATTAAGTCCCAGAGATTTCAAAGTTTTCCATTCAGCAGTTACTGCTCCTTTCAGGGAATTTGATCCTGATAAACTTGAAGAGAAAGGGTCAAAAATTTCCAGGGAGATTCTTTGAAAAGTATCTGTGTGCCATAGTGGCTGTTCAGTTTGCTGAGCTGTAACAGGCATCACTGACACAGCACTCCTGGAGGCAGGGGAGAAAGCCCACCTGTCATCCACTCTCACTGCTGGGTCCCTGCTTTTGCATTTCACTCTAAACCTAGTTCAGCAAAATATAACCAGAATGCATCTGTTCTGGACTGTGTGAAAAATAATAAAAGAAGGACTCAACCATCTCTTTCAGGTAAAATGAAAATCTTGCCTTTTTTGACACAGATTGCAGTTTGCTAGTCTTCTGGCAGAAGAAGAATGCAACACTTAAAGAAATTTTGATTAATCCTTGCCACTTTCTCTGTTGTACATGTGTTTGACAGAACATCTAAATAATTCTCATGGTAGCAATAAGTTGAAATGTTGATCTTCTTGGGGAATTCTGTAAAGCTTGGAGTTGAAGGGCTAGGACTGTTTGGAGATGTAGCTTCAGCATGTAGTCTTACACATTAAATGACGGGAATAATTCTGAGTTATCTATATACAGCCATATTGTCATCACAGGGCAGTTTTTGACATCATGTTCTGAAGTTCAGGAATGCATCTATATTTGAAATGTCTTTTTAGCCCCCCAAATCTTGGATCGAAGAAGTCTTCAGTAAAAGAGAATGTGCCCACATTATTCCCAGCTCAAAAGAACCACACAGGTAAAGCAAGGAAATTCTCTTTTTTTTCTGTTACATTTAAAAAGAATGAGAATAATTTTTAATGGGCATTGTGTTTGGTTTGGAAAGTATTTTTTAGTGTCTCAGCCAATGATTGCTGGTCTATGGGTTTTCAGGGATCCCATCCCCAGTCTGTTTCATATGAAACTGTTTATTTGAATTATAAATTGGCAGCAATTAACCTTGTTATGCTTCTTAGATTTGTTGCTGTCAGTGTGGTAACAAAAACAAGTAGGGTATCCAATTAAGAGGTGGAGTTACATGGAGTTACTGCTGCACCATTTTTCCCCTTCTTCAAAATAATTACTGCTGCTGATCACAATCTTCTGATACAGAAATTTCTGATCATACTGGTGTAGCGTATGATAAGAGTAAGGAAGGGATCAAATCCTCAACCTGTGCTTTGGTACCTGAGGGAGCAAACATAACTTGGCATTCCGTATTATGCATCTAGTGAATGGTGTGGCCTAGATAAAATCAGAGATCACACTCTGAGAATGTAAACTTGTAATTTTGATCATATGCTTTTGAACACATGGATAGTGCAGCGTATGTAAAATGGATAACTCATATATGAAATGCAGATCTGACATACAGTCTGAGTTGCGAAATGCCAAACAAATAACTGAAGTTATCCAGTACGTTTTCCAGGGGTTAGTGGTGGAGATGACAGCCTGCTTTGTTGTTTAGAAGAATTCTTTCACTGTTGAATTGACACTCTAAGAATAATGTTAAAGCTGTCTTATTTTACACAAGCACATATTAATTATCCACCTTTCATCACAGATGTCCTGCAGGATGCCAGGTGTGCCAGAATTTAATCAGGTAAGACTGCATAAAGATATATGTACTATTTTCATAGTGACCTAGTAATAGGCAATCCTAGTCAAGGAAGCAATGACAAGAGAAATATCCTTCTTGTTTTATGGTCAGAGCAGCATTTCTAGGGATGTGCTGGAGAATGCTTGGCATAAGTATAAGTAGAATAAATGGTGTGATAACCTTTGATTTATTTGCAATAGAAAATTCTACCCAAATACCCTGTGTGCATGATTTTGTTTTAATCTCCTCCTGAGGTATGAAAGGCAAAAATGTGTCTTTAAATGAGAGTCAATTCCGGCTATATCCCAGATTATTTGACGGAGAGTGAGTCTACAGCAATAGAGAACTGTGACAATTATGGAAAGAAAAATAAAATGAAGTAAGAAGAAAAAGGGTAAAATAAATATCCTTATAATAGATTTTTGGAAGATTTTTCATCTTCTCTGCAGTGAGGATTCTGAGTCCCTGCTTTTGGAAAGGCAAACCCCAAAAATTTCATTACTCTGGTGCTTTTAAATTGTGTTATTTTCTAGGGAAATTGTATTTTGTGACCTGTATTACATAGTTGTTTTCAATCCTATATTTGTCATTCAGATGGTATTACCAAAAACGTTTTGGTACTGTGTATTTGTGATAATACATTATCAGTTATTGGAACAAAAAGTTCAACTTCCATTTGTTTTGTGTTAAAGGCATCTGATGGCTGAGGCAAAAACTGGTGACTAGTAAGCTAGTGTCAAGTAGTCCCATAATCTGTGTTAACACAGTTATCTGCCTTTTCATTATGCTTCACATTTCATTTTGCTTCTGAGATTTACAAGAGTCATGTTTTACAAAGAGTAAATAAATTACTCCTGAAAATGGATCACTGTAAAGGGTTGATATGCAGAATGGTGCTGGCATTTTAAGGCAACTGATTTGTGTTTCTGTTCAGAAAGTGTGAGCTCCTTCTAAGAGAATGTTCTCATGTATATCTTGCTGTAGAGCAGAATAATATATTTTCAAAGATTTTTGCAGGTCTTTCTGAGAGAAGAAATGCAGGGGTTGTTTTAATGCTTCCTGCTAACCTGCAGATACTCAGCTGTGTATCACAACTAAAGTTACATTGTCCTTCAAAATACAGTAGTTTAATTTCATCTCATTCAAGACTACAGCAGTTCTGTGGTTCTCCCCCTTTCCCCCCTCAAAGTGACTATGTTGTTAATCAGTCTGGGAAGATGAGTAGGACAAAAATTAACCTACAGAAGTGGAAAACAAAAGTATGAGTTTTCACCAAAGCAGCCTCCTAGGCAAACACAGTTTAGCTGCATAAATATGAATACAACACTACGAGAGGGAGCAAGGGAAACAGGAAATGTGCACTCCATTGGACAGTTTTGTTTTCTTTCACCTTCTCTGTCAAGACTTCCTGTATCTTTGTGTATCTTTTATTTTGTAGTTGTTTCTCTCTGTTTTTGCTGAGCATTTTCATGCTGTTTAGTTTAATATGATTCCAGTTTGTTGGTCTTTCTATGTTTGCAGAATATGTGTGGGTGTCTAATGTACATTTCAGTTTGCCCTTATCTAGCAAGTACATTTTTCAAATATTAACAGTTCTTGTCTTCTTGAGTATCTCAAAGTGTACAGAGAGCTTTGTTCTAGGAGAATTTTTCTGTTCTTAACAAGGAAAAATAATTTCCATATAATTGTTATTACTGGTTATATTGCATTCATTAGATCAGCAATGAAACAGGTTTTGGGCCTCCTGAGTTCTGTAGTTTTCTACAACAGTAAAAAAATTATGTGGATATACTTGATGCCTACAATAATTTGACCTAATATTGTAGGCAAATAAAATCTCCTAATGATTTCTTTTGTAGAGAACTTCCCAGGTTTTCAAGCAGTTTGTGAATGGGTTATGCAACTAATTTTTTAATTCTAAGTAGAATTACTCCATTTAGAAGTAGCTAATCAAATTTGAGTAACTTACCAGCACCTTTGCCCGTGCTCCCCTGGTGAGATGAAATGGCTCTCTATTTATTCTTCTGTGCAGTACTTACAAAAACATCCCAGACAGCAGTTAGAATGGACTCACTATATGAGTATTCAGAAGTGAGGTATCAATTTCCTGCATCCTTATTAATCTCAGATATTCTTGCAACTTGTCTATATATCTCACCTTTAAGACATAAGTTTTAGACACAGTTTCTAAATTTCTGCCTGGGTAATGTAGTCTGACTCCTGCAGTTACTTCAGTGTCAACCCTTTGGGTTTTCCCTTGTTGCTCAAAGTGTGACTTTTCTAGTAGCCTGCTTTTATGTTACTGATGATGTCCCCACCTTCTCCAGTAACTTGGTGAGCTTTTGAGGTAAAAAGGCAAAGTCATTGCAAAGAAGCTTTGTATCAACGCATATCCACATATCCATAGGATCACAGAGTAACTCAGACTGTCAGGGACATGGTCTCCAGTATGTCCTGCCAGGGGGGGTCAGACGAGGATGCTTCACTCAGTTGTGTGAAACTCCCAAGGATGGAGATGACTCACCCTCCCCAGGTCCTGACTTCACCATGGGGTTGTCCTCCTGGAAAAATGACTGCTTCTTATTTCCAGCCTCAGACTCCATGTTTCAGCTTGCTGCTGCCTCTCACCCTTCTGCCATGTCACTGAAGACTCTATCTACATCTTCTGCATCCTGTCCCACTGGTGCTGTGTGTGTTGTTGGAGCCCCTGAAGCCATGTCTCATCCCAGCAGAACCATCCCCTGTCCAAAAGCCTCTTCTCAGAGACCAAGGGCTCCAGCCCCACCATCGGTCACCAGAATAGTCACTCTGCCCCTGAAGCCTGTCCAGTTTGCTGGTGTCTCTTCTGTGTTGTGAACTGAAGCTGGAGGTGGTACAGAGGCAGGGACTTGGTGACAAGCACCCAGCAGAGGGGACAGACCCTCCTGTCCCTGTTCTCTGGGACCATGTCCTGCTCACACCACCCCAAGCACCTGTGGCCCTCATGCTGCCCAGGCACATGGATGACCCTGGCTCAGCCCACTGACACCCAGGACCGTGCCCCAGAGCTGCCCCACCCCTAGGGCTGCACAGTCCCTCCATCCCCTTTTCCAGGTGACAGGTGGACAGGCTGAACAGGAGATGCCCTGTACAGACCCTGAGGAACCCTTGCCCACCACCCACCAGGTCCTTACCTGCCAGCCTGGCATCCCTCCCACGCTGTAATGTCACAGCGCAGCTACAAAAGCCCGGCTAGAGCAAAGCTAGGTGCTCTCCTCTCATCCCCACAATTATGTTGCAGAAGGTGATGAGGTGGGTGAGGCATGACTGGCCCTTGCTTTCTTCTTCCTGTCACTGTCTCCTCCTTCATGTGGCCAGATGTGGGTTCCAGGAGGTCTCACTCCTTGATTTTACTTCAGACTTATGGCCAGATGGCTGGCCTGTTGTTCCACAGGGTGGCTTTTGCCTGTTTTTGAAGGCATGCATGACATTTACCTTTCTCCAGTTATTGGGGATACCCTGATCTTCACAGCCTTGGAATCTGGCAGTGGAAGGGCATCAGCCACCTCCCTTCAGCACCCTGAGGTGCAGACTGACATGTGTGTGAAACCAGTGCTCCTGGTCTAAGCATCATCTCAACCTGCTAGTGCCACTCCACCTTGAGCCCTACTCTCTCCAGAGTGTAAGAGACTTCCTTCTCCAGTTTGCTTTTGCAGAGCATTGGATCAACCAAGATTCAATTTGCCTGGATTGAAAAATGGAGTGCAGACCTACTTTCATAGCTTCTAGGTATCAAGAAACACCTTACTAAAGCAGCTCGCCTCCTGCATTTCCTTCTGGTTGGTTTGTTAGCTGGTTGGTTTGTTAGCTGGTTGGTTTAAAAAATCTGTTTCTTTGTCACCAGTTAGCTCTCACTCATCTCCACTAAAAACTCTCTCTTTTAGAATGCACACCTTCAGAGTCTTGCAGATGGTTACATCTAACCTGCCCCTAAATGGACAAGTAGTACAGCTGAGGCCTGAGGCAGTTGCATTGGGGTTGTTGAAGGATGTTTGGTTTCTTAAAAGAGGAAAAGTGAAGAATTTATCTGCATTTCCTAGGGTGTATTAACTTCTGAAATGTCTAAAGGAGACCTGGACTGTCAGCTGTCACTATAAATTACACTGAAGTTAATCCTGTAGAAGAGACTGAAGCCTGTTGAAGCCTGTGTGAGAGTAATGACTGAATTTGGAATCTGGGTTATTATTCCAGACGCAAAGCTTTAATGCTAGCTGAGTTTCTGGTATCTTTCTGTCCTGTTTCTGACTAGGACAGGGTAAATTACTTGCAGAAGCCAACCAGGGGCCTTGCTAGGACCCAGAGGTTGTTCTCTACCATGTCAGGTCATTGCCAAGACTTGAGGGGAAGGGAATCTCTTCTGGGGAGGAGGGGTCCCTTCTGGATCAAGGTAATGCTGTCTTGTCTATTGTCAGAGATTTTCCCTATGAATTGTTAATTTTTTGTGCCCCTTGTCATTAGTTTGTCGTTGCTGTTCATTTCCTTATGTTGCTGCTGTCTCCAGCAAGCTGTTCTTATGTCAACCCATGATCTTTACGTTTTGTGCCTCCAGTTCTCCTCTCCAGCCCCAGCAGAGGGAAGGACAGGGGGAGGAGGAGGAGTGGGAGAACGGTGCATAGTTTGATGTGTTTCAGTGGGAACACCAAACTGGGGAATCACAGAATCACAAGGTTGGAAGAGACCTTCAAGATCATTGAGTCCAACCCAGCCTTTGGAGGTGACTCCTGTCGAGTGTGAGAGAAAGGTCTTCTCTCAAGGGTGATCTAGTAGTGCACCCAGGCAGGTGGGACACCGTGGAGAAAGGTATCCAGTGCCTGGGAGAATGAGTGTTCTGGAGGTAATCTCTAGGGATTCAAATAATGTGCAGTCCCCTGTGGATCCAGATGAGGTCCAGTGTGCACAATCCACGTGGCAGAAGTTTGTATGGAGCACATGATCGTGGTACACCAGCTCGCTGGTATTGATGTCTATGATAGGAGGAGAACAAGCAGTGCTTCAGGTAACTACAGGATTCCAGCAATATGAAGATAATTTTCTTGTTTCCCTACCAACCTTGGCTGTGGAAAGACTGCCCAAGACTACCCAAGACTGCAGACAGATTCAAAAGTCTCGAGTAAGGTAGAGAGGAAATGTCCCAATCCTCACCAGTATGGACTTGTGTTTCTGCTATTGGGAGCAAGTGGACCCCTTCAAGAAAGAGGTTACCCATGATGAGGTAACCTGTGGTTTTTGTTGCATGACCATGGAGATGACATGTGGAAGCGGGATGGAAAATTCTCCTGAAGAATGCTTTTGCCATGAACCAAAGCAAGGTCAATGGAGCTGCCCAGGAAATTCAGTTAGGAATAAAATTCAGTTTAGGAGTAAAATGACAGGATGGATGTCATCAAATTACAATAGATATGGTCAACACATTAGCAGCTGTGATCCCAGCCAACCAGCAAGAAAGAAACATTGGCTTTCCTTCCTAGGTGCTGTGGGATATTGAATGATCTGTGTTTAGGATTACAGTCAGATTGAAAGTCCTCTCGATCAAGTGACCTGGAAGAAGAATGATTTTAAGTGGGGTCTTGAACAACAAGATTTTGAACAAATCAAACTGGAGGCTGATCATGCAACAGCCCTTGACCTGTCACGATAGGACAAGATGTGAAAATGTGCTCTGCATTGCAGATGGGGAGAATGGTCCTTTCTGGAGTCTCTGGCAAAATGTACCTGGGGAGGCTCAAGGATGACTCCCGGGGTTCTGGACAGGAATGTTCTTGGTCGAGGAACGGTACTCCTCAGTTCAGTGCCCCCACCAAGATTCTCAAAAACCACACGCCTCTCCCACTCCATCTTCCCCTCCCCCTTTCCGCTGCAGTGGGGTAATGCTGAGAATTGGAGACACAAAAGGCAAAAGACCATGGTTTGAGATAAGAACAATTTACTGGAAACAGCAATTTGATAAGAAAAATGCAAACAGTAACAGCAACAATGTTAATTAAAAAGTGTACCAAAAAAAACCAACCCAGTGATCATGCAAAAATGCTCACTGCGGAGCTCATGACCCCAGCAGGGCCATCCTCAGTGCTCCATCCCTCTTGGGACTGGCATCAACTGAACCTGTCTCTGGCTTGAAACCAGCTCCCTCCACTACACATATTCAACCAGAAATAACAGAAATAATCCCTTCTCCCCACAAGAGAGGAGAGACACTCTCAACTCTGCCTCTAGCAATGGTGCAAGGTGCTAAAGAGCAGCATCTGGGCCCTAGCCATAACCCGTTGCAGCCAGCACAAGAAACTGACCCTGTCCCGGGCAAAAGCAGGACAAGGATACAAAGGATCTGAGGCCTGCTGCACTCCAACTGAAAGAGACCCTGGCAGTTTATGAAGGTGTTTGAGCTGCTTCAGAAGTGATGGGCACCAAAGCACAGCTCCTTCTGGCACCCTGACTGCCAGTGCTGGGCTCGGTGTTCAGAGGGAAAGTCCCTGCCACACATCATGGCACCGATGCTTTATAGCATAAGTGGAGTGTGCTGATGACACAGAGAGCTTGAACAGGAAGCTGCAATTACTCAGGAATCAGGAACTGGCCCAAAGACAAAAATTTTGGATTTTTCTCAGAAGATGACAAAGAGGAGGTGACGCATCCTGAGGAAATCCCACCATATAGTCAGCTACCTGAAAATGAAAAGTGATACACTCTCTTCACTGATGCTTCCTGCTATATTGGAGGGACACACCAAAAATGGGAAGCTGCTGTACTGGAGTCCTATGTCGCAAGTTGCAGAAGCTATTGAGGGACAAGATGGATCAAGTCAGGTTGCAGAGCTGAAAGCCATCCAGCTGGCTTTAGGTATTGCTGAATGAGAGAAATGGCTGGTGCTCTTCCTCTATATTGACTCATGAATGGTAGCAAATGTTCTGTGGGTGTGGCTTGAGCAGCAGAAAAATAAATAGGCAGTGCAGAGGTAAACTCATGTGGGCTGCTGAGGTCTGGAAAGACACGACTGACTATGCAGAGAAGCTGCTGTAAGAGCACATTGTGTAGATGCACACACTCCCAGGAGATGGGCTGCTGAAGAACATCACAACAATGGACAGGTGGATTGGGCTGCCAAGATTAAAGTGTCTTGGGTGGACCTGGACTGGCAGCATAAGGGTGAATTATTTGTGACTCATTGGGCCCGTGACACACCAGGTCATCAGGGAAGAGATGTAGCAATACAGACGGGCTCATGAGTGAGGGGTGGATTTGATGATGGGCACTATTTCCCAAGTGATCCGGACTATGAAACATGGACTGTGATCAAGCAGGCCAAGGGGGTAAAGCCTCTGTTGTATGGGGGATGGTGGGTGAAGTATAAATATGGAGAGGCCTGGCAGATTGATTCCACAGACTCCTGGTCCAGAGAGCACGGTATTGAGTGATATCAAGTTCCCTGTCATGCATCAGCCTCTGGGAAAGTTGAATGGGACTATGGACTGTTAAAACCACATTGAAAGCAACGGGTCGTAGGACCTTCAAACATTGGGATCTGTGTTTAGGAAAGTCCTCTGGTTGGCTAATACCAGAGACTCTGCCAATTGAACTTGCCTTGCCCAATCAAAACCTTCATGTACTGTAGAAAGGGAGAAAAGGATAAAGTCTCCATGGTGCATATGAGGAATATGTTGGGAAGTCAGTTTGCATTAGCCTGTCTCAAGCAAAGGCAAACCCACCCATGGGAATGTTTTTGTTCGATGAGCTGGGTCCACTCAATGGATAACGCAGAGGGACTGTGAAACAGGATGTGCACCTGAAGGGGATTTGATTTTTGAGTGAGAACAGTCTGATGTTCAGCTGTGTGTGTGGTGTTGGTTTCTGAATGACACTGGCACTGTGTGCCATAACTACCATGGACAGTGAGTATGGACTGCTCCAGACACATGGCTCATGATCTCGTGATGCAGCTTGCAACCACCTGACAGCACACCAGCCCTCCTGCTTTGGAAGATATCTAGGACAGACAGAACCAACACTCGTGGACTCAAAGAACTCTGCGGATATCTTGGAGGGAAGGCCATTGCCTGTGATACCTAAGACGATACCTAAGCTTGCGTGTCTACAAGTGTATATGTGTATTTATGTATGGACACACATGTATATGTGTGTGTATATGTATATATATATATGTGTATATATATATATATGTATGTATGTAATTGGAAGTATGATTTGGTCATGAGATAGATGGTATAGAATAAGGGGTGAAAAATATCCTCATTCCTGCCAGGACGGGTTATTTTCTGCAGGAGCCAGGATGGGACATGGTTACAGTTTAGGGGTCATTCTCCACCACCTCATATCACTGCTGGGAGTGAGGGATTCTCTCTTCCAGGGAGTATCGCAGAATATGCTGAATTGGAAAGGACCCACAGTGAGCACTGAGCCCTGATAGGGCTTTTCCCAAGAGTCATACCATGTGCTGAAAGGTATGGGCTGGCATAGAGCGACAGAGGGAGTGGTTAGGTATTGTCTATTGTTAAGAGGTTTTTGTGTGAAATATTCACTTCTTGTGCTGTTTGTTATTAGTATTGTTGCTGTTACTATTTGATCTCGTCTTGTTGATGTTTCCAGTAAGTCGTTCTTATCTCATTCTGCAATCTTTACCTTCCGTGTCTCCATTTCTTCTCTCCAGTGCACTGCAGGGAGAAGGGAAGGGAAAGGGGTGCGTGAGTGAGCGATGTGTGGTTTGGAAAGTCTCAGTGAGAGCATTAAACTGAAGAATACCATACCCAAATCATGCCAATCTCCCTCAATACTGCACTTCAATCCATGTATTTGATATATGCGCTTTGCTGGCTTCCAAGGGTTAGCATAAAGATCACCCTGAAAATCCACTGATTGTTGAGGATAACTCCTAGATCTTTCTTTTGTACTTAGAATAACCAGTGGTAATACTCATAGCAAACCTCAGTGTCCTACACCATTCCTCTGAATTGGAACAGGTCAGAACCTGCATTGCTCCGGTCAGAATTTCTGTATGGTTCTCTCAAACAAGTACAGAACCACACAGAATCACAGCATGGTTTGGACTGGAAGGGACTTTTGAAGACTGTCTAGTTCAACTCCCCCAACTGTTATTAATGTTCCTCAGGTAGAGAACAAATTCTATACCCAACTAAACTTAATTATGATATAATTCATTGTCACTTTGCTATTGCAATTTTTTTCAACACGGCTAATTTTTACTGCATTCCATGTGAGACAACTGCAGTATTTTTCTTTGCAGGAAGTTATTTGGGCTATTCATGTACAGATCCTAAAGTTGTATGCAAGTGAGTCTGATATAAAATAATTTCTGTATTTTTAATGTGAGGTGCTGCTGTGGACGGCTGATTGGAGAGCACCCAGGAATAGAATGCAGCTGGCCTGTTTGTCAGGTTGGCTCACAGAGCGATGGTGGAGAATGGTCAGTGCAAAAACACACAAAGATGAGTCCAACAGATGCATTTGGTACAATCAATTTTCAAGATGGAGACCACACATACCATGCCAAGGTAATAGGTGCTGTGTTTATATGTCTGACTTGGTTTTGCAATTTCAGCATAAGAAAAGAAAGCAAACAAAGGCAGAAATTTGACTGGGTGCACATTGGATTGATTGTCTTAAGAGGGCAGGCAAATCTAAGAGTAAATAGTTTTAAAATGTGTGTATCCTTTTATGTTGAACTTCACTGTGGTGAGGAATATGCTGTCTGTATTGCTCACATGCATTTTTGTGCTATCATGTTAGGGTAGTATGACAGCTCTAATCCTTCACAAATCTGCAGGACATTAATGCTTAGAACTCTGTAATGTGTTGCAGCTTCTTCTCCCGAAGTATTTAAAAGATGTTTATTTTACCCATTATTTTCCTTTCCAGTATATTAGACTTTCTTATGACAGCAATTTGGATCAGCTGCTGCACCTGATGGTTAAAGAATGGCAGATGGAATTGCCAAAGCTAGTGATCTCTGTTCATGGAGGCATTCAAAATTTCAAGCTTCCCTCAAAGGTCAAGCAGGTTTTCAGCAAAGGGCTGGTGAAGGCAGCTGAGTCTACAGGAGCATGGATAATTACAGAAGGCATCAACAGCGGTAGTGTAATTATTTTTCTTTGTCTCACTTTTCCTTTAGGTGTTTTTCCCCTGCACAACAGCATATACGTTTAGGTCAAAATAGAGTGAAATAATCTGAAAATTATTATGTCAATACAAAATGAAGCAGTTTTTATATAAGGAGCAGTGCGTAATTCAAAGCGTGAGATCATGTTAGTTTGCTGCTGACACACATTCTGCATATTTTAATTAAAGAGCAGAATATTTTGCATGTAATAAGAAACCCTGCATATAGCCAGAACTCCTTTTCAATAAATTTATCTGCTTCATTAAAATATTTAATTTCTGTGGACTAAGATTAGTATTTTTGAAACAATTTTCAAAGCTCAATTTAACTTGTGTTTTATAATTGATAAAGTTTTGAATGAGGATAATCCATTAATTAGCCTATTAGTAGCTGAAAATCCCTTTGGACTATTCTCAAAAACTCAGAGAGGTCAGTAAACTGTGGAACTGAAAGTTTTACTTCTTTAGCTGTTATTCAATCTGGTGATCTTACAGGAGAACTGTCCTGGGTATTTATGTAACTAACGAAGTTTTATGGATGTGAAAAGCACCATTAGCAACATGTAAGAGTATTATTAATTAGAAATATGTACTGAATTTGAAGCAGTGGTACATTACATCTGAGCTGTGAAGTGTACATCAAATACACAAGTTGTGTACAATGTTTTGGTTTTGATTGAAACATAACTACAATACAAATCATGTGGTGTGAAAACTCTCTTGGTGTACTGTAGCAGGTCTCTGATTATAGAATAAAAATTATAATTTCATTATCTGTTTAGGAGTCTCCAGGCATGTGGGGGATGCACTCAAAGGCCGTGCCTCACCACATCTGAGAAAGATCTGTGCTATTGGGATTCCTCCATGGGGTATCATTGAGAATCAGAGGGATCTCATTGGAAAAGATGTGAGTTGGATGCATCTTAATAACGAAAGCCTTCATGTTCATGGGATGTTAGAGTTTTCTTGCATACTTGATTTTCTTCTAGATTAATTTCACTAGCTTGATCTTTTTTTCATTATAATAGAGGCTTAAATTTTTCTCAGCCATAGTATTTTGTGGCATGTTGAGGCACTGCATTTTGCTTTTAGTGTATAAATGAATAGCTTTAAAATTCTTCTCCTCTTACAGGAAATTGCCATTCCTTTTTTAAATTTTGTAATTATGTAGGCATCTCTCTTGTAGTTGTAAATTGCTTTTCTAAATTAAGATTCAGAATGAGCAGTCAGGTTAGCAGTGTACACAAATAAGCTATTAATATGTGTATTATTTTATTCACTGTCTATTTTATATTCACAAACTATGACTTTATGTGAGGGCATAATCTACTCAAGTGTCTAAAAGTACTTAAGTAATAAGGTGAAATCATTCCTGATAATTGTTAGCTCACCTACTTTTAGTGGGAATACAACCTAGGAAAACTATGCCATGGTGTTCCAGCTGTTGCAAAGAATGCCAGGCAGTGAGAAGTGTTTTCTAAGGTATTAATTATGGGTTTGTTGCTATTAAGAATCAAATGCTAAGAATCAAATGTTTGAATAGCTCAAAAAGCATGATGGAGAATTTTGAGCAGCCACACTATGATGAAGAAATACATACAAATGAGGGAATATAAATTGTGGTATTTTGTTGGTTTCTTTGAGGACATTTTAATTTTGGTTTTCTCAGGTAGTTTGTCTGTACCAGACTCTTGGTAACCCACTCAGCAAGCTGAGTACGCTCAACAGCATGCATTCTCATTTTCTAATGGTGGATGATGGGACAGTAGGCAAGTATGGGAATGAAATGATGCTCAGGAGGAATTTGGAGAAGTACATATCACTTCAAAAAATACACACGAGTGAGTATTGCTGTGGCATATCTGCTTTATGACAGGAAAGCCTACCCTAAAAGATTTGGAGGTACTTGGCATTTCATGTTACATATTACACGTCTTGATTTACCATAGCTTTCACTGATGTCAAATGTCATTAATAGTATGTGTCTTGAACTCTAAAACTCAGCAAAATGAAAAGGACAGCATTTTTATAAAGCGTTATGCATATGGATGAACTTACAAATGGGTTTCTCAGTTGTAGAGACATCTAAATGACTCAGATTATTTAGTAAATATTGAGCTTTTGCTCACGTCACAGTTTTATGTGGTCGCTATTTCACCACTAAATACTTCCCCAGCATTTTGTGAGATAGAAAGATTATTGCATTCAGTAGAATTCAAATCCTTTTTACCTTGTTAACCACTTTTGCCTTTATCACTCCTCTCTATCGCAAGGCTATGACCGCCTCAAGTACAGCGATGAAGAGTGGTTGCAGAAGTAAAAGCTATAGCCAATGTTTGCAGATTGCATTGCTTCCACCGTTTATTTACAGAGTAAATAAGTTACAGTAAAGAAATAATTAAATAAATATTTATTACTTAGACAATTATTTCCTTTTATGCACTAGATTGTACAAATTATTTGTGGAAGTTCATTCTTACCTAGTCATTCAAATCTTGAGGTATGTTAAAAGGCATTAGTATTACGATGTTGACGTTGCTTCCTTTATCTGCTCACATAATAGAATTGATAAACTTAGAAACCAACCCAATTTTTAACATGTTCATGTACAGAGCTTTTTACTCAGGCTCCTATATTTTCCTAGTATGAGCTTTTGCAAGTCAGGCTTTCACTTTCATTTATATTGCATTGTACTTCAAATTCTTTTCTGTTTTTTTAAAAAACCTGCCCTGCTGATGTAACACTTGAAAGAGTCTCTGAAGAAATACCTGGCTGCTAGGTAAATACAGTAAATAGGTAAATAAGTGGCTGTTGAACATGTTTCAAATGTCCTTGTATGTGACAACTATTATAAAGAGAAGAGGGATATTTAGAAGGATGTTATTTCTTCCTGATGGTTTCAGTTTTTTCAGTAGTTTTTCATGATCTTTTGTGATCTGGTTGAAGAAGTTTTCTGAAAGTCTTAAAAGATGTAAGTGACATTACAGATGGTGAAGGAACAATTTCCTCTCCATGTTGAACCATGTATAAGTATTTTTCCCTGATGTTTTGACTTTTGTGTGTGTGACTGAGATTTGTTTGTAACTGGTTTGGTGTGTTTGGAAACAGGAATGGGCCAAGGTGTTCCCACAGTTGGGCTGGTGCTGGAAGGAGGCCCCAGTGTGATCCTGATGGTGTGGGAGTACGTGAGGGCCAGCCCAGCTGTGCCAGTGGTGGTCTACGAGGGCACTGGCAGAGCTGCAGATATCCTGGCGTTTGCCCACAAGCACACGGGTGACACGGGGTGAGTAGAGGCATGATGCTCCTCCTCCTCGGTCTGCCATGCTGGCAGGCACCTGCAAACCCCTCTCTCAAAACTGCTGAGATAATTTCTAATGCTTCTAATAATGATGCCACTCTGCTCTTTTGCCAGCTTTAACTTCTGTGGTAGGAGCATGGAATTTCTTTCTTCCCTTTCCCAAACTAGCGCTGAGATAATTATTCTGCCAAATTTACTATGGCTTTTTTGAAAAGAGAAAACTGCGTGTAGCTACTCTGAGCTATGAAACTTCTCACCTTTGGTGAGACACACTCATGGACTACCCCCAGAGTATTTGCTATTGTTTCAGCTCAGCCATGTCTCCAGCTATCAATGTTCTGTATGTGGGCTTGGATTTGGATTGTACAAAACTTTTGGGACTAGAGTTGGGGGTCACCGCTGTAGAAGCCTCAGGCTGGAGTAGAAGGAAGACAGTTTCCTCATCTTTGGTTTTGGGTTACTCAGTGGTAGCCCAGACTTGTCATCCTTGTCAAGGTGTCTATGTCACCACCAGAAAAGTCTTAGCTGCAGGCTCTATTGAATCTACCCTGATGAAAATTTTGCATCCAAACTGCACATAAAAATATATGTTTGCATAGCAAATTAATATTTTACGTAAAAATTTTTCGAAGTCAAAGAGCTTTTTAAATTAAAAATGAATTTTAAAGAGGTGCCCTGGGTTCACTCCCATTTAAGAAAATGAACTATTTAATAAACTTCATATCCTAATTGTTTTCTTATTGTCTTTTATGAATATACTTTTGGATATGTGGTATTTGCCCCTAGTGTGTTGTTTGAGAACTTTTTTCTTCACTTGCTTTTTTGCCTATATTAACGACATTGAAAAAAATTCTTTCAACTAAAAAAAAAAAGGAAAATATGAAAGGAAAGGTTAACAGAAAGACAAAAACAAGAAATAAAAAGGGAGAGATATGAAGTCTAATGAACAAATGGTAAGGAATTTCATTTTATGCCTGTTTTCTTTCTTTATTGAAAGAAAGAAAAATAACTTTCTGTAATTTTTAGCTCTGTGTTCACAGAAAATCCTTTGAAAATTATTAATTTACTCATGTGTTGTATTTTCAACAGTAAATATGTATGTCAGAACATATGTGCATGTGATTAATAATTTATGTTATGGAATAACTTTGCTTTGCATTGAAAGACAGATTAAGTCAACAGAGAAGTAGGAAAAAAAAAGAAATTTCTCCTATGTTTCATCTTTTCTGGAGAGTCATTTGGGTGGGTAGGAAACATCAAAAATAGAATTGTCATTGACTATATGTCTGTTTTCCAGGGATCTCTGCCCTCAGGTGAAGGAGGAGATCTTAATGATGATTCAGAACATCTTTAGGTTGGAACAGAAACAGTCCAGTCATCTATTTCATGTTTTGATGGAATGCATGAAACACAGAGAGTCTGTGAGTAGGGTTCATGTGCTGAGTTTAGGAAGTCTTCATTTCCTGTTACCCTTTTTGCTCCTTCTCTGGTGGGTAGGCATGAGCACAGGTGTTATATCTAATATAAAGATAACACAAATGTGTCTGTGCCAATTTCTGTATTGAGTAGCTCTACAGAGCCTGTTTAGTTAACTTATCAAGTTTCAGTTTCAGCCATTGTTAATAAAATGAGAGCCTTTCTGATTTTAGTAAAAGACCAAATCTTTGTTTTCACAAGCAAGATAAAGTAATTCCTATATTTTTCTTCTCTATTAGATTCTTATTTATAATTTAGAAAGGCTTCCTTCCATTCTTCTTCTCACAACAGAATTATGCTGGAACTTGTCTCCAAAACATCACTAGTAACTGGAAATCCCCTCCCTCCCTCCAGCTGCTGGCCATGCACTTGAGTAAACCATATTGGCTGCCATCAATCACCATCTTATTTTCCATGTGCCTTAGCATAGTTTCCAGGAGGAAACTGCTCCATGCTCGTGCTGAAACTGATTGGTCTGTAGTTTCCCAGGTCTTTCTTTTTAGCCTTTTAAAAAATGGTAGTTTTGTTTCCCCTTTTCCAGTTACTTTGCTGTCTGTCACAACATTTCAGATATGAGAGTTCCGGAGTTCCCAGTATTTAGGCAAATAATGATAATTGTACTAATAATTGCTAAAACAGATACCACCCAGTACATTTTTGGTGGTTTTTGTATTACTTTATTCGAGTGTCTGTTTTCTAGTTGAGAACTGAGTGGATATCAGCAATGTTGCATTTTTACATTTCTAGAGGTTAGAAATGGTTAATCAAAAGGTTAACAAACTCATGAGGTTAATCAAAAGGAAACAAACTCATGTTGACTCCTGCAGTAGGTTTATTCCAGTTTTCCTGGGGTGCCATTGCATTAAAAACCAAAATGGCGCACTCTCTGTCTGAAGCAAAGAAAAATTGTGTCTGGACCCTTGCCATTATTTGTGTTGAAATGTGTATGATTTAATCTACCACAGCCCATACAAAGAAGAAATAACTACAGACTTCTGTGCCTCACCTCAAACAGTGTACTTCTGCAATTCTAACAGATAACCATATTTGATGCCGAGTCAGAAGATGAGCAGGACATTGATTTGGCAATTCTGACGGCACTCTTGAAAGGTATCGAAAAATACGGCCTGTTTTTATCTGGCATGCAGCCTCACTGACTTATCTTTACAAAATAAGAGAGTAACATAAATATGTGAAAACTGATACATCCTTGCTGCCTCCTAGGTACAAATATATCTGCTTCAGATCAGCTAGATTTGGCATTGGCCTGGAACCAACTAGATATTGCCAAGAAACACATACTTGTGTATGGACAACACTGGAAGGTACTATTACCTGTTCTTTCTCACCATGTATTTACACTTTTTTTGATGACTAATTTTTCATGGTTTGCATTTGTCAAGCTTTAAGTAATAGTTTGAGGATTGGACTCAGTCTTCCGTAGTCTGCTTTGATATTGGAGGAGAATTGTCCTTAAAATACTGAAGTATTCAACTACATAGTGCATCAGATCACATTTGTTTTTCCAGGGAAGAGATGATATCCTAACACTGGTTTTGCTGTGAGCTTTTCCAAGTAGTTTCAGTGATACTTCTGGATATGTATTTTTCAAGCCTTTGTTGGCAATCAGTGGTGGTTAGGGATATTTCATTGTAGCTTAGAATACTCTTTTCTCCAAAGATAAAAACCCCAAAGGGCTGTTGCATCTGTTTTCCTAGCTCTAGACAGAAATACAGAAATCCCAATGAAATCACCAGATTTAAAAAAAAGTAATGTCCTTATTTTATATATAGTTTCTTAGGAATAGCTGCAATGAGAGAGTTATGATCCGATTATGAGGTGTCTTTGCTCAACTTAAGGTGAAGAAGAGATCATACTCAATAGTAGAGATTTTTTTTAACAGCAAATATGAAGTATGAGAAGGGGACAGAGAGCGTGTGAGAGAGAGGTTAAACAAAAGATACCACCATGTGGATTCCTGCAGTGTCCTGTTGGTTATTCCTAACCCTGGTCTTCAGAGGGGAGGTGCCTGAGTTGTCCTTCTAGAGGTATCACTTTTACACAGTCTAAGTCCCAGGTACTCACAAGATGTGCTGTTCCCACATGGGAAATCCCATTCCCGTAACTTGAGTTGGCATGCAGATAAGCCCTTGCTTCCTTTCTCACAGTTTGCCACAGTGGGAATTTTTGTCCAGATGCTAATCAAACCTTTAGCTCCCTTGGCCTGGAATCAACTCTTTCCTGCTGTGCCACCTGTGCTTATCTCAGGTTCTGTTGTGGTGGCTTATCTTATCAGGACAGTGTTTTGGGACAGCTAAGTGCATTCTTTAGGTCCTTACAGAAGGCAAACCATGATTTAGACCTGCATCAGTTACATGTGTGTGAAAGAACATACAGTAGCAATTTAATTAATTAATTAATTAAATTTAAATTGTAGTTTTCAAATTTTCATATGTAGTCCAGTATTTAAATATAATCCTCCATAAATTAGTTTTTTGTGTACATAAGATTTTTGTAGATGACAAATATAAAACTCTATGTGCCTCAACACATTTTTACCATTTGTTATATGAATTAATATTTTCAAGAAATAAAATGGTCCAAGAAGTACCTCCCTAAAGTACTCTTTAGTTCCCTGCCAAGAGATACAAGGTTGATTTTTTTCAGTCCCAAATGTGTTTTCTTCTTTAAAATGTAAATTTTGAAAAATGGGCATTTATATATATATACCTGAGTGGCCTTAGCTGGTTGCTTGCCACAACGAGAGACCTGATTTTTTTAAGCACCAGACCAAATTTTCCGTGATGCATAAGACTGAATATATGGAGGACTATGCCTGGAATGTCTGCAATTGAACATCCATGAATTAAAGATAGGATACTGAAAAAAATTTATTAATGAGAAGCGTTATCAACTGTTGGAACAGACTCCTCAGGGATGTGTTGAGTAATCAACCACAGAACTGCTTAAAAGACATAGATGTGGCACTTAGGGACAGGGTTTAGTGGTGGATTTGTCAGTGTTAGCTTTGCTGATTGACTTGATGATCTAAAGAACTTTTCCTGACTAAGTTATTTTATGATTCTGTGTGTGGGGCAACTAATAATATTTTTCTTATCCCCACCTCTTCAACACAGAAGGGTTTAGGGACTTATTGAGCAGTTCAGCCTCTTTACTTCTGGCTTTTCTAAGGTGAAAATCAATTAGGTTTTTCCATATTTTTGACAATATTTCCTGCTCTTCTGTCTACTTGAATTTTCAGATGTAAAAGTCATCTTTTGGGATAGGTAGGTCAGCACTCAATATTCTTATTTAGATATTTAGGGAAACAATATTATTTTACATATTGTTCTATATTAACTTAGGGATAAATCCT
The DNA here is from genome assembly GCA_013400635.1 of Hypocryptadius cinnamomeus. Lineage (NCBI taxonomy): Eukaryota > Metazoa > Chordata > Aves > Passeriformes > Zosteropidae > Hypocryptadius > Hypocryptadius cinnamomeus. Next base: position 56,107 of record VYZP01035977.1, read on the forward strand.
AATAGGCTGTATGCTTTTTTAAAATGCTTTTAAAAAATGTTTTTAATTTATATCTGGTTTATATTCATGATTGCAGAAGATAGGTCCACTAGAACTTTCTTCTGCCTGTCACTGCCAACATTCTGATTTCTCTCTACAAAGTAACTACCTTGCTTCCACTTATTCTGCTGTATTTTTTCACATTGTTATTACTGTACTTCTGTTACATTTGTCCTTACAAAGTCCTAATTGTATTGATATGCCATACTTTGACAACTTTTTTTTTTAACAATTTGCATATTTCATATCTACTGTCTATGTTTCTGGTGTTAGAGGAGCTGATTTTAGCTGTACTTCTGTTCTCTGGAAACTCTTAAATGAATACCACAGGCTCCTGACAATTTGCCACTATGACTTCGTGGATGGTTTCTATAATCTTTTCTACTGATACTTCAATTTGACACAGTTCCTCAGATTTTCTGCCATAAAGAACAACTTTGATAGGGGACTTTCCCAGCCTGTTTGGTAGTAAGCAGTAGGAGAACAAATTAGCTTGCTATGTCTACAATAGCCTTAAGTGTTTCTCTTGTACCTGGTCATCCTCTGTCCTTACAGGTCCACTGGCAACCCCCCTACTCTTACTCCTCTTCTTCTGATATGTTTGTAAAAAAATCCATGTATCTGTTCATATCTATTTCAGTGCAATGTTCAGCACTACTTTGAATGAAAAGCCATTGTCAAACAATAATTGTGTTCTCTCACTCACATAAGATTTAAAGATCTCAAAACAAACAAGCCTCACATCTCTTGCTGCTTCTCCAACCAAAAATTAGGATGACATATACTCCTGAATGCTTTTCTTTTCTAAGCAGCGAAAAAAACCCCAAAATTTTTCCTGCACTGAAAAGGGAAAAAAAAAAAAAGGAAACATACAAGGATGGTTTCTTGCCTTTAACTTAGTTGATTTCTTAATTAAAGTGAAGCAATTGTACCTCTGACTGTCAGGTACTGCTAGACCTGTAATTGTCAGGGGCTGTACTGCTTCTGTGGAGTTATTGCAGTAGTGTGTTCAAATTTTGAGTTACATATTTAAGGAGCAGGTTTTAGGTGATTGTCTATGGACTCCTATAATATTTCTGTCTATTTAAGTGTTTCAAGGGAACATGTACAATTGTGCACGTGCCGTGGTACTTTCTTTTGAGAAGCCTAGTCCTTGAAGTTTAGAAGGTAGAGGTTATAACCAGCTGTGGCTGTGTTTCTGTTTAAATGTCAGCTCTACCTCAAATACCAAAAAATACCATTCCAATAGTTACCAAAGGGCTGCTGACCTCTTCAGACACACTGCCAGCTCAAGGACTGTTAGAAGACATTTAGTGCGAGAATGGCCCGACATTCTCAGGTATTTCTGAAAGAAAACCCAATAATTCAGGATCAGTGCAAAAGTCTTCTTTTTATGTGCAAGAACTCTGTAGCATTTATTGATCATTTTTAAAAATAATTTCTGTCAAACCTCAATATAGACGTGGAATGTACTATTTTCAAGTTAGCACTCTCACCTGCCCTGTTAGTGCTCCAGCTTCCCCATTCTGCTCATCCCATTGCATTTCCTGTGCATTTGTGCTCTGTAGAAAAACTTTATATGGATTTCCATGAACCTCGTGTGTCTAACTCCTTTGCCACTTTGCATGTATAAGCCCTGCTGAGCTCTGTCCAAACGCCATGAATAGAGTACTTCCACCATTTGGACACTGCTTGTAGGTAGATCTCTGCTTCCTCTGAGGGAGTTTATTCTAACACACATTCTCTCTCATATTTGAAAAAAAAATTCCTTTAAAGAACTTGCAGTTCTATAGGGACTTCTCTGTGGCACTTTGAAATAGCTTTCGTCATGTGCCAAAAAAAAAAAAAGGCTTCCCTCTGTGCCCTGCATTATCATACTTTATCTTCTGAACTGATTTACAGAGTAGAGAATGTATTATTGAGTCTGGTTGTGAAGTTACATTTGTAGAAGTCTCTACAGATGTTGGGTTTATAGAAACTGTTTTCCTTCCCCTC